>QFEO01011960.1:0-20380 GCA_003316615.1 Amanita pseudoporphyria | reverse complement strand
TTTTGGTAAGGCTAGGGAAATAGACCCGTTAGCCATCCCTACAGCAGAGGCTAGCCGATGTCAGCGCCCGTCCTCTCTAACGACTCCGCTTCCTCCCCCAAAACGTGGGTGATCCTAACGCGAGCTTCCCGTGCCACCTTTAACTCAGCACCCGCCACTAACTATCTCCCCGCATCTTCCACTGGTTTCTCTGCATCTATTGGCATCGTTATCTCTGGGTACATCCGACCCAGTCGTCGCAGCAACTTGCCTCTCTTAAATTTAACGCTAATGACGACGCAGTCCTTGATGTATCATTGCGTACCACCGTGATTTAAAATCCGCTCGGTAGCAACTGGTAACCCTAATGTTAGTGCTTTGTGCTTGCTCTTCCCACGAGCTGGTGACATTACTGAGCAAAAACTGACAAAGCCTGTCAAGTAACCTTGGCAGTACCGCATAGAATTTCTAAATTCCAGGCTCAAGCTTTGCAATTTACATAAAAGACTGACAAACCAAAGATTACGATGTCCGACTCGGAATTAAGTCAAAGAAAACGCACATCGCGGCCGAGCTCCGTTCTCCCAGGCTACCTTCAATAGAAGGGTCGACCTTTGGCCTCAGGGATCAGAGTGCATACGGTATTTTTGGTGGAACTGATCTTCCCTATCAGTTTGACGAACCTACCGGAAACACCCCACAATTCAATAAAGGTACCGGAAAATCTGGCCGACGGGACTTGTGTGTTCCACGAAAACGTCCTATGCAATTCATTGTGTCGCATCGTGTAACCTCTGCTTGAGGACAATACAAAGGCGGCGTTGCCAATGGCGACTAATGATCGCTTAATCTATTCTATCTTTAGAATCTTGTCAGGTCGCAACCCTTCGCCGATGTGACCAGACGGACGGGTCCAATTGCTGAGAACCGTTGACAGACAAGGGACTGATAGCAAGTGGCATCGTTCATAGGTAAACCAAAGCAGTAAGTATATTGGCACATTGTTACTACAGACTACTTAAAGCTCGGGTGAACATTTGGGTATATCAGTTCTTATAGGACAGTGCCTTCAAAGTCCAACCGTGATGTACAACGTCTACCTCCACCTCCACTGCTAGACAGAGGCAGTAGTGATTGAAATTCACGGAAGTCGAAGCAGATAAGTGGTTAAGAGAGCAGTAACTTACGCTTCTACGTTCTCCTTTCGATGGAGAATATGTCCTCCAAATCAGCGGTTAAGTCCGACGCCCTTCGAGTTGACAATGCCTCTGCAGACGATAACTTTATCGGAAGGACGGAACTAGTCGAAATTTCTCTTCCGTGGAGTTATATTTTTCGGCGGTGTATGTCTTCAAATTATCCTTTTTCTCCCCAATGCTACTGTGGAACACAATTTATCACCGTCTCATTCCAGCACTGTGATGGAACCTTACCACCACATTGGAAAATTGGTCCACTATCGCTCCGGGTAGCAGAGATGTTGTTGGAGCGCCGCATATTATGCCAGTTCTGACGTACGTAATTGGGGTATGGATCCACAGTATCGTTCAGGTCATTTTGGCAGGTCATGATGCCTACGCGCATTGGTTGAATGACATAGGACCTAAACAACATCATTAAGCTTCAGAGCCACGTCGCAGAACTCCCGAGGAGTGTATTAAGGATGCATTCTTTAAGCCATTGGTACCATGTCCCAGAACACCTTATTCGTAAATTGGTGTAGGCATTAAGACATTGCTTTGTTGCTAGTTTCATACAGCGTGGGCGCCGCGGGAAGACTGTTTGGCATGAAGGGGAATGCCAAACAATTTGCAACGATGGATTGGCTGGGGGCTTTAAATATGCCCCGTTTCGCACCTCTTGTCAAGATGTATTCCCACCATGTTCTTCGCTCTTACTGCCCATCATAAATCATGGTGAAGCTCAGGGTATCTTGTACAGCTGATAGAACCGGTGATTGACATGCTTGAATAGCTTGCTGAAGCAACAAGAACGTCAGAAACGAATCGCTGATCTGCCTAGAATTTATCACACGCCATTGACTTCTGCAGAGAAGGTCATTCTTAATCAACCTATCAAGGCACTTATTGGGGCGGTTCAAGCCAGGGATTTAGAAGTTCTGAAGGATCCCGAACACGACCCAATAGAGCCGTTGGATATTCTCCATGCATATGGAAAGAAAACACTATTGGCACACGAGGAAACAAACTGTTTGACTGAGGTCATGATCGGCGCAGCAGAGAAATGGGCGGTAGATTGTAATCGTCAAGGCCCATTGGCTGGTGTACCTGTCAGTCTAAAGGATGTGAGTGGCTCGTTTTTTGTTGGGTTTGGTCCTACGATTTTACTTCGATTTCGGTTTCACAGACTGTCAGTGTGGAAGGATGGGACTCCTGCATTGGCTATTCGTCATTGGTCGGGAAACCTGCTTCAAAGGATTCTACTCTTGTGAGGCTCCTACGTGATGCGGGGGCCGTCCCCTTCGTGAAGACCAATATACCCATAACTCTTTTATCATTCGAATCTACTTCGGACGTATTCGGAACTACCAAGAATCCGCATAAGTCCACTCATTCTCCGGGTGGATCAACCGGCGGCGAAGCGGCGCTCCTTGCCTTGGGTGGTTCTAGGATTGGCATAGGGACGGACGTAGCAGGATCTGTTCGTGTCCCGGCACATTATTCTGGAGTCTACTCAATCCGATGTTCTGTTGGACGATTTCTGAAAACGGGCAATACATCAAGTATGCCTGGCCAAGAAGGCGTAATGGCGGTGTATTCTCCCATGGCAAGGACCTTGGAAGATTTAGGAACATTTTGGGAAGCTGTCATTGGAATGAACCCTTGGGAGTACGATCATTCTGTAAGACAGGTTTCCCTTCTCTAATAACGACGTTTCTTAATTTGATACCCACAGTGTTATCCTCTGCCTTGGAGGAATATTAACATATCGCATAAGAAGTTGAGGTGGGGTGTCATGTTTGAAGATGGTTAGTTCGAAGTCTACCAAAAAAGACTATGCTCATCAGGAGTTCAGGCATTGTTGCTCCTTCCCCAGCATGTGAGCGTGCCCTTACTATTGTCGTCGATGTCCTGAAGAAGCACGGGCATGATATTGTTGAGATGTGAGTTAACAATGTTGTACGTAAATTTTGTTTACCGTATTGCCAGACATCCGCCTAGTCCGTTAGAGGGTTTGTCAATTGGTTCTCAACTCCTCTTGGCAGACGGCGGTAAGTGACTACTTAACATTACAAGCTATAGCTCACGGGGAAAACAGGCGTGACTGCGACCCGACCCATTCGTTTTGCCGAATCGAATGATCCAGGCATGGTCCAAGCATTTCGGGCGCTTTCTCTTCCCAAATTCGTAAAACATATTTGGGCGTGGTATCTTCGGCATATCAGACGCGATGAAACGTATGCCACACTAGTGGGTGGTTGGCATCGCAAGACGGTTCCAGAGTATTTAGCGCTTGTGGCAAAAAGAGAAGAATATCGTGCGCAATGGCATACGTATTGGAACGATGAAAAGCTGGACTTCATCCTATGCGTTCCTAACGCATTACCGGCACAACGGCATGGTCAGATCAAAGAAGGATGGAAGGCATGTAACTACACCTTCTTGTTCAACATTGTAAGTTGTCTCTCATTTCAGTAGTACGGTAATTCACTGTCTTTAGCTGGATTACACTGCTGGTGTTATGCCAATCACACATGTCGATTCTGCACGAGATCAGTTTCGGGATACACCGTCTTCGCATATGGTATTGGGCACGCACAAACCACGGAATGCTATCGAGTTATCTCAGCAAAAAGCATATGATCCCGACGATATGCATAGTTTACCCGTTGGAGTTCAGGTGGTAGGGCGTCGGTTGCAAGAAGAGGAGGTCCTTGAAGGAATGAAGATCATTCAGAACTTGTTGAAAGTTGAAAGCATGGAGTATCGCTTGATCCCTGTATAATACGAAATTCAAATAGCCGCCCATGTTAGCGGGACGCGCCCACTACAATTTATTTTCAACCTCCGCTACGCGACGCGTCCCTTCTCAACCACAGAAAATAACAATGGCGCAAAGCGGCACGAGTGGTCATGGCCCGGAACCCGAGGTTCTTGAGCTTTCATCTGATGAAGAAGGCGAGAATAAGACAAGTGGGGACTTATGCGTAGGTTGATTTAGTATTACGCCGTCAGTTGAAGTGAACCGAGATAATTTTGTAGGATGACCTCGAAGCAGCATTAGAAGAGGAAAAACTAGACGCCCCAGTCTCATACGCGTATTCTTCTCTCCTTCCTTTCGGTCCCAATCCATGTCTGAGCATTGATGGCATTGGTACAGTCGGGTTGCCTCTATCGGAAGCCGAAGCGAGAAGGGTAATTGAAAACGCATTACAAGCGCCCTACGGTCAGGGTGGCCGTACCATCGTCAACAGGGAAGTACGGGATACCTGGGAAATCGATGCAACACGCGTCAAGTTTGAAAATCCGTCCTGGCAAGGTTTTGTGCAAGGCCTAATGCTGTCCATGTGCCAAAATTTAGGCGTGTCAAATTACGATACGCCACCGCGCTGCGAACTGTATAAAGTTTTGCTATATGAGACGGGATCACGGTAAGTCTGACGAGTGCTGAAGTGTTTTCAAAATGCTAATATGTGAATAGATTTCTTCCGCACAAAGAGTCGGTCTTTCTTCTTCTTTACTGAGCACTTTTAATGATCCCATTAGTACCCAAAAGGCCAGCGGCATGTTTGCCACCATGATAGTCCTACTTCCTTCACGGTACACTGGTGGAGAGGTCTACTTAACCCATGCATCGAAAACGCAAGTTATCGATTTTTCTGCTTCTTCTTTTGCAAATGCCGCTGTCCTCGCTTGGTACACTGACGTGTTGCACGAGGTGAAGCCAGTGACGTCGGGGTACAGGCTTGCGCTATCCTACAACATTATTCATGCTTCACGGCGTAAGCATTTGCCTGTGGCCCCTACTGAGGACGGCCCAGTGGTAGAACTGAAACGCGTCTTGCGCAAATGGAAAAAAGACAAATACGCCCATCCTGACGATCTTGGATGCATCGCGTACCTTTTGCAGCACGAGTATAGCATAGCAGAACTTGGCGGTGGGGCAGATTCCTTGAAGGGTGAGGACGCTGACAGAGTCACGCTTCTACGTGCTGCCGCCGAAAAACTAGACTTCAAGATCTGCCTTGCAAATATTGAGTATCACGTCGTAGGATGTGCAGAGGAAGATTTTGGCTATAGTCGCGCAAAGCGTCGTGGTGGATGTGCATCTGCTATGAGCGATTATAGAAAAGAAATTGACATCACTCTATCAAATGTAGTTGATCTAAGTGGCGTTGATATACTAGACTCTATGGGAATAAGTGAAAAAAACTTGGTCCCTAAATATGCGCTTGATGACGAGGAACCCGATGAAGAAGATGAAGAGTATACTGGTAATGTCAGTTTGCAATGCTTTATAAATCTGAATACTTTGTTGACATTATACTTAGGAGGGAACCACGCTTGAATACTGTAAGTGCCTTGCTTGTATACATTGACTGCCCCTGACATGTGGAAATCATGTGAAGGGTATCACCGTTCTGTCGTCGTTCTTATCCCGACAAACAAGCTGCCGCAGGTCTTGATAGACAATGACCGTATGGATGATGTGGTAGAGCAGTTCGAAACGTCACTCTCTGAGAATTCACCAACGACTAAAGACAAAGAAATGGCCAACGTCATTATCAGAAACATTCAAAAGGCTGGCGGAGATCGGTCGTCGATAACTAAGACCATGCTCGAATATAGTTACGAATGGAAAGATATTGAGATGTGGAAAAATGTAACCAGAAGTAGTGTGCAAGACATCAGTGAAGATGGGCTTGTATGGGCATTACACGTCTTTGGGTTTGATCATACTCGATCCAGGTACATTCCTAGATTTAGTTTTCCTTTTTTTGTTAATAATTTTGATCTCATAGCATCGAAACTTTCCTGAAAGCGAAAAGCTTATCTCAGCATCTCAAGTTTATTAGCACTATATGTCGAGCCGAGTTGGACCAGAGCGAAAAAGTCAAACTTCAGGCGTGGCATTCGAACCAATCTGTGCTCGCTCTTTCATCGTATGTTTTACCTGACCCTAAAGACGTGCACATCCTCGTGTCTATGGCTCGCGAAAAAGGTATTCAAAGCATTCAACCATTGTACGTCTTATACTTTTCCTTAACGCTTCTAACAGATTGTCAGACCGATCGCGAAAATGATTTCTGAACAAGCATTCCACTTTTTAACTGCGCTCGTCCCGGCCCTACACTCGAACTGGAACGATATCTTGTCACAGACCATCATCCATTGTGATGGTAGTCAACAAGCAGCCCCATTGATGGACGATTTCATTAGGCTTTGTCTCGATACAACCTTGAAACAATGGAGTGCAGTTACGGCACAACCGAGGAACTATTACTCGTACTCCAGGCAAAGCACGTTGGATGCGAACCAATCTCGGTTAAAGCGCATACTGAGGATCGTGGAGTTGTGTGTAACTACACGCCAGATGGAAACATGTAGCGGATTCCTTGACCTCATATGGAACGCCCCTGGCGATGTTGCGAGCAAATTCGATTCGATCTACACCCCCCTGATACCTGGTCTTTGCAAACTTTTGAAAGAATTGAAGATCGATATTTGCTTAGTACCCTTCGCCAATTTCTTCCGTTCATTGATCTCGTACTACTTGCATCACGTACTTGGTACAAAATCTCATAGCCCAAGTCCTCCACTACGCAAACTCGGTTGCGGATGCGCCGACTGTAACGTGTTGGACAAGTTCATGGCCGGAGGTGGATCAAGCCACTCGTTCAGCGTTAATAAAAACAGGAGAAGACATCTGGAAAGTCAAATTTACTCCGCATATAACCTGGTATCTTCCAAGACAATACAAGATTATATCCCACATAGCTTGGAAGTAACGAAACTGCCTACTGCACTTTCTGCAACCAATTGGGAATACCGACTCCAAGTGGTCCGATCGTTTTTCAAGGAGATTGGTTCGAAAAACGTTGAAAAGATAATGGGAAACAGATATGCAGATGCTCAAGAGACCCTGAAGGGCACGCGTGCATTCCAATTGGATGACTCCATAGTTCGTCAACAGAGTACACCTGCAAGTACATCTACGCTATCCACTAATGCGGCGCCTGCGGTAGGCGCAGGGAAACGGAAACAGCCTGACATTATTTTGTGATAATCGAATATCTGACCGCTAAAATCTAGTGTAAAATACGCACCTGTTAATGCAATTCTAGTTAGATAAAGTCTTACCTCAGACGAGCGGAGTGGCTTGGCCAGTCTCAGGGGAGACTTGCAAGTGAATGTGGGCACAATCACTATTATTCGCTGACTACAACTTCGGGCTTTATATATTATATCCACGACTTGTACTAACGGAATTTAAAGCCTTCAAGCTCTGTACGCCAGCCGGTTCACACTTCCTTTCTAACGTATCTGATATTGTTTTTTGCAGAAGAATAATCCCCCAACTTCGCAAACAATTCAAGTAAAATGGTTGCCAGGGGAAATAAGAAACGAGTGGACATCACTGGAGTGTATTATCGGAATGATTTTTACGGATGGGCGAATATGGTCGCCTAATAGGTCAACATCAGTAAAATGGTACAGACTACGTTAATGTACTCCATAATTAAGCACCTTTGAAACTGAATGTGAGCCCACGCTGGATGTCACGACGGAGACTTTAGCTTTGAGAGGCACCGTACATCCCGACCTTCCACACCTCAAGCTCTTTCTCCACTCTAATCAGCCACTCTCTGACCTCCCTACCAACGTCACCTCCGTCATTTGCACCTCCAAATCCAACCATCAGCTCAGATCGCGCACGTATGAGAGTCTCCCTGGCAAGACGCAGCCTTGCGGGACCAGACGGAGGATAATGGCTCTTTTGGTCATCTTTTTTCCCTCCCAAATATTTCGGTACAGGTTCATCAACACTCAAAAGCTTTCCTAATTCGGAAAGCGCAAGGCCGCGTAAAGGATGGCCAGGTACAAGTACGCTGGCGAGCGCGGCACTCGTACGCAACGCTGCACGGATGGCATCGTCAAGCTTTTGCTGAGCTTCCTCAGCCCGCATCTTTTCTTCCACAGTCTGAGGAACAATCTGGTTCTGTTCCTGCTGCTGAGCATATGCTTGTTGCAGCGTGGCGACTGCTGCCTGGGTCGATGTCTTTGAGGAATCTAATAGAGGATCATGCTGTGAGGGTAGTGCCGGGCCGAACACAGCGCTGAGGTCTGGCAAGTTTTCGACTAGCATGGCGGAATAAAGTCTCGCGAGTGCCAACAAAGGGTGCGCGCCAGGAGCAACGCCCGCTGACGTCAACATACCAATCAGGTTCGAGGTCAGACGCATGGCTCGTCCGGAATCTACACGACACATTATGATGAGTACCGTAGGCCTAGTGTCTGACAAGAATTTATACCTTCATTCTGCAAGTCTCTGGCTTTTGAAAAACCATCGCAAGATATGGCGATAGCATCTAGTGTTTCACTCATAGTGTTCGGATCGGCCGATGTGTTACAAACATTGCAGCAAGTTCTAGTAGTGTCTATATTTTGTGGTGTTAGAAGTATATTACAATTCTCCAGGTATACATTACCTCACCTTCCTTAGGTATCTCGCACAGTCCATCACATACGCGCCTTGAAGGATCTTTCCTTGTTGGACATAGCAATGCCTCGCGAGGATCCATAAATTTGACATTAGGCACACAGAGCGAGCATTTGCAATCAAAGCTGTAAGTTTCTTTCAGATCCTTCCGTCTATCCTCACCACGAAGTGTAGTGTCAATATAAGAGACCAGGAGCTAGAAAATGCGATATCTTTAGTTCGTAAAAAAGAAACTAGTCTCATAACACACTTCTTCGCCAGAATGGATTGGCTTGATAGCCACGACCTGTAGCAAAGGCTCTTGCGATTTAGGGTTGGCGGACGATCGAGGAAAGACGATCACAACGTTAGGGTCGCAAGAATGATTTAGTAATGCTATTGATGGAGAAATACACGCGCCGATAGGTGTCAAGGATGGTGTTGTTAAGGCTACAGCATTTGTTGTGAACTGAACGGCATGTGATATATCTTTCAAGAAATAAAATATACACTTACGCGTGATATCAGATCTACGATATCAGAAATAGACGATAATCCGTACTCTTCCATCTCATCTGGGGAAGAGATATTAAGATAGCGTACGAATGCATGTGCAAGATGTATATGAAGTTCATATGTTGATGGTTGTAAAGATGTCCGATCTGGGACCGGAAACATGAGACGCCACGTCCTGGATAGACGTGCACCAAAATAACATACGGGATTGCATTGCATTTATTTCTTTGTTCTAATAAGTTGTTTAGGCCAGCTTCCAACATATCCAGGAATAAAACGGCTAACATACAAAGACGCTTTGGTCACCCAACTTCTTTTTCCGCCATAGTATGCGACCCAAACACCTTACGGCATCACTTGGAATCGCAACCTCAGAAGGTGCCTCTTTGGCCCATAATTGAAGCGCGGTGCATTCCTGCTTATGAAGAGACCAATCACGGGTTTGACAGTCCTAAAAATAATATAGATGTCTGGATAAGCATGAAATTGACCTTCGCATGCGCACAAAAACAACATACAGTCCCACAATAGCGAACCATTTTGCAGTTGGGACAGCGTTTGAAGCCATTGCTATCCGCTGGTGCTTGGGTGGCACAAGTTGAGCAGCATTTCGAGAGATTTACGGTGGATAGAGCAGAAATGCTTGGCCTGACAGCGGCCAGGATATCACCTTCATGAGAGAAAGAGAAAAATCGTCATGCTATGTTCGCGAAGTGTGGATCAAGCAAAATATTAGATTCATGAACGCAACCCACCTGGGCGATATTGGTTTCGAGAGAATACACCTCTTCCGCGCATAGAATCAGAAGAGGTGCGAACATCGAAACATGACGTGGGCCAGACGGCGTAGAGATTTCCATGGGTTTCCGTGACGTTGGATATAGAATAATCTATCGATTGCGAGGGTCGGGACACAAATGATTTCTGCTTCTCCTTTGCTTGGCGGGCTGTTCGAAGTTTGGTGAAGTCAGACATGACGGTGCCTAATGTCGCGTTGACAATTTTCTCACAATGCCCCAGCACAGGTGACAATGCATGCCTAATAGCAAAGCACCAAATCCGAAGACTTCCTGTCTCTAATGATATCTTGGGCAGTCGGAGAATCGATATTTTATCCCACATCGGTCCGTGGTTCCATGAATCCGTCAAATTATGGTCGCACGTCTACAAGCAATTCCGGGTCTTCAATAATGAAAACTTACCCGGGTGCCACATCCTGGACCTATGACGAGACCGAGTCGTCTTCCAACTTTTCACCCACCCACCGAAGATGAGCTCACAATTCTTTGCACAGTGGCAAAAGGACATTATGAAGACGCTTGTGCAGTGGCGAGCAAGCAGTGCTACTATCATCACTACAGATGGCAGGGAATGGGAGAAGTAGAGCGAGCGCTATGGCATGGAAGGCAGGAGAACACTTGTCGAGACTGTCTGGGATGCGAAGGGGTCTTCCAGACGTGGACCCGCATTCTCTGTCATTGCGCATGGTACGAACACTTTCATTGTTTTGTCACACCAAGCTTTGATTTTCTCGGCACTTGGTATCTCAGCGTTCTCTTTGTGCTTACTTATATCAGACGTTTGCATACAGTATATGCCAGTTTTATCTGGAACGGTTGAGCTAACATTTTGGCGGAATGGAATGCAAAGGTCAGGATAAATGCTCTTACTAGGGTCGGTTTTTAATGGTGTAAACTGGGTACAAGAGTTCGATAAGAAAATTATCCTATTAAGAACACCTAAACCTAGAACAATGTTATGGCTAATAAGAGGGAAGCTATAGAAGAGAGAACGATCATCCCTGGTTCAACTCTGCCGGCATCATTTGTCGGGAATAAACCACTAGCAGATGTAGACGTGCTTGACTTCTGCCCAATACTACCACAAGTACTCAGTACAACATGTCTCCACCACAAATAAAAAGAACACGCACAGAAATCTGTTAAATACAATTGACCAAGGGATCCCAGTGTTCCCAAGCTGTCGACCTATCATCAACTGCCCATACACATAGACAGTGATGTTGTTGGTCGAAGAGCCGCTCAACGGACCTAATCGGTGATACGTGCAATTATCCATGAAGTCAACGAGCTTGATACTCTCTTGGACGTCATTAATGTACAGTCCAAATGCGGCATCTTGCGCGGAGAGGTCAATATAGACATAAGAACCTGCCAATTACGGGTTAAGTCACTATACTCGTTTCGAACAATAACGTTGAATGCGCATACTTGAGACGATAAACGTGAACGATTGGTCTATCGTTGTGGCAATTTTGGATTTTGACCCGCTAGCACACGTAGAGTCTACAATAGACCACCCGCTACTGAATATGATTTGAGGACTGTCTGGGTCTACTTGGACGTATGTATAACCTGGAATAGGCGAGGGCACGCCTTGCGTAGGTGATGTTGTCAAGGAACTCGCTACAAATTTGGTTAATCAGAACGAAGAACATAGGACAAGACTGGATAAACTCAACACGTACTGATATGGAGAGAAGAAAGCGTGGGTGTTGCAAACGACGATGTCGGCAGCAGGAAGGAGCTAGTTCCTCCTCCTCCTCCTCCTCCTCCTCCTCCTCCTCCTCCACTGTTTCCGCTACCACCACCGTTTCCTCCTCCGCCTCCTCCTCCACCTGGACCGGAGCAAGTCTCTCCATTCGGACAGCAACCGATTACTCCGTCAGTTCCCAAGACACAGCCAAAACTATTAAAATTGTGAGCCAGAATAATCAGCAGCAAAGATGATGTTCTCACCCGGAGGGACAGCAACCTCCATCTAAAATGGGCTTCAATTAACCACGATTGCATAAACAGGATGAAAATCAAATACCTCGGCAACATTGCTCTGACCTACCGCAACATCCCAAGTTTGCGCAGTTCAACTGATTATTATAGCAACAGTCTAACCAAAACAGTCACACGCCAATGAAGCTCCTTGCAAATTGTTCACTTACGCCCAGGAGGACCGCAGAGTTCACCAGAATCGCAACAATTACCTTAGCAACATATCGTCAATTTCATTATTGATCATAACCATACACACAACGAACCATCTGAACAGCAATCGCCACCCACCGGGCAACACGAATTCACATTCCTGCAAGCTCCATAACCCGAGGGGCAACCGGACTGGCGCGTCATTAGTAGACCGCGGATTGTCGCAGATTTTAATTTGCCCCCCTCAACAGACTTGCTGCCAGTACGATAGGTGGGTGGTTGAAGAGGGTGCAACTGTAAAGCACTGGCCCAGAAGCGGATTGCCGCCAGCAATGACAGGGCGATACTAATGCGACGCATGGTGATGGGTATTGAGGATAGAAACACATTGGAATGTCGACTTTATAAGTAGCATGCAACCATTGAGTACGGTGAATGAACTAATGGTGATATGAATCGCTGTGCCTCACCCTGATGCATACGCAAATGGATAAACGAGTGCGACTAGGATCTAAATATGATACTACAGCGAGTTGTTCAGTTCTTAAAAATTGCGTGGCTCGAAATGAAATTAAAGACTGACCAGGCACCAAGGAGAGAGCGGGTTGAACGTTCTCTTTATGGATCGTTTTGCTCGTAGAATTAGTTACGTACTTGGATTAATCGTACTCAATTTTCAGCTTAAAGTGCCAGCTTAAATTTGATGGCTTGAAACGTTTGATGGACAGCGTGCCTCAAGCTTCAAGCTTGATTATTTGATTGCCATAGATATCTGTCACGGGAGTCGAAATGATGGGCTATCCCCACTGCCATAAATTGAACGTACCGATTTTTCTCCACGGCGAAGTTCGCGTAGCATACCTAAGTTGTTATAGTGTTGGCCTCGTCTGAATAGAGGAAAAGGCGTGCGCGTACAGTGGCTTGTGGATGAATTTGCATTTGCCTCGACTTTGTTGAGTCGGTTTCCCACACGATTGCTATCACGCAATCCATCAATAACATATAGTTGTGTCGCAGGCACGCATGCGGTCCAGACGGGAGAAGTACATACTCCCGGTTCCCCATCGATGTCCATGAGGCCTTGAGGTATCAAACGAGTTATACAGCCAGCATGGCACTATCTCAACCTCAATTTCAGTACTCATATGCAAATTGCAAGCCAAACGTCGATCATACACCTCGCCAGAATGCCGTCCGAGTCCAAGACCTCCTATCCTAGGCCTCTCCTTCGACATTCGAGTCAACAATTCCTCTAGAAATGTCTCGTCTTCGCATTCATTACCATCCTTATTTTTGTCCTCCTCTCACTAACTCCTGCTTTTCTCGATCTCGACTCGCACGAACCGTTCCGTATCATAAATGAAAAGATTCAAATAACGTATTCAAAGATTAATTCTCCAGAGAGTAGCACTAGTATCATTGGGGGGAAGGAACGCGTACGTATAGATTATAGCAGGCAGGAAACGACGATCCCAGGCCAAGGTGGAGCGCGTGGGTTTACGCTCTTGGACAGGGTGTATATGAAAGGCGGGACATTGTTCGTTGTCACTCGAGACCCTTCCAGTTTTCCACCGAGAGAGCATATAATATCTCGGCCCGTCGATGTTGGCGTTGGGAATGACATTGCGCCGACTGACAAGGCACTTTGTCTCACCTTTCATTGTAGCCGCTATGACTGATTTTGCGCATATAGGAATTACAATTCATATATTCATACCCCAGCTAAGGCTCGGGAGTTACTTGGGGAACACGCGATTCATGTGAACGAGCTATCATTCGTAGTATCTGATAATGGGCAATTTATTAATGTAGGTTGTTGCTACGGCCCTGAGATTTGGCTAACAACCTTTGATAGTAGCATTATTATCATTTATGGGAAGAAATAATTCTGGGCGCCTAGCGCGTCTACTCTTCTCTTACTCGAACCCAAATTATGGTGCCCGAACTACCTTTTCCAAGCCGGTTGATTCTTCCTGTGAGCTCAGTTCAGCCTTCTCGCGTATGTGTATGCGCATCATTAATACATGCCGCAATCAGTATATTCCCCCAACGGAATGGAGAGATCCAGCAGGGATTAACGGTCCTCTCCTCCATGCAGCATTCCCATCATCATCACTCCTAGCTTCGGATTATTGGAACGACTTCGTATACCTGTCGTGTTTGAACGTGCGATTATCATAAATAGGGAAGCAGCACATGGAGAGTGGGTACATTTCAAGACAGAACAGCCATCGTCGACTTGCAGGCGATGATCATGGAGAGTTGGTTAGGTCGTTGAGTTGGATGTGGAGGAGTTGTGGGTTGCATGTCGTTGAAATGGGATGACAGTGAGTGGGAATGGAATTGTGGATATTTGGGAGCATGCTAACGAATGTATAGCACCAACTCAGGATGTCGGGTGTAGAGATTTTCATGGGTTTCCGTGACGTTGGATATAGAATAATTTGTCGATTGCGAGGGTCGGGACGCAAATGATTTCTGCTTCTCCTTTGCTTGGCGGGATGTTCGAAGTTTGGTGAAGTCAGACATGACAGTGCCTAATGTCGCGTCAGCAAATTTCTCACAATGCCCCAACACAGGTGACAATGCATGCCCAACAGGAAATCCGAAGATTCGATCCTATAAACCACTTCGTCCGATATTGTATTCATCATCTATCCGAAATTACGTCCAATAATTTAAAAACATAACTCGGAATCAAGTTGTTATAATCCGGATAAAATCTTCCTTTTTAAACAGTGCATTTCCGTTTGAGTCGAACGTTTTCATCAAGGAAAAGTCTTGGCGCAAGACTTTGCTTATATCAGCTAGGCGATAGTCCGAGTAGCTCGGATTGTGAAAGTGTCCGTAGTCCAGAACGACGCCAAGCCCGAAAACGTGCCGCTCGAGTTTTGCGAGGCAAATTTGGAAGCCCATCTCATAAGCCGCAGCACGCAGAAGTGCAGTCTTGTGAGCGTCGTCGCCCCTTAAAGCAACCGCTCCATGCTCCATCTCGTCCTCGGAATATCAATAACGAAGAGGGCATACAATATAAGGGTCTCTCTGTGCCAGATGCTTCCATTTCCGTAAAACATACTTCAATCTTCCGAACATGCCACTCATTCCAGCAGTTAAAGATGACTCGCAGGATGCAACACATGGCGCACGTATCATAGTGCAAGCTAGTATCTTGACGTTATAGGCATAGTTTCATGCTGGACGTCAGTGTACCAAACTAGACTGCACTATTTGCAAAAGATGGTGACGGAAATTCAATAACCTTCGTCCTCGATTTGTGTGTGGGGTGGTCTTGCCCACCACTACATCCGGCGAGTCGTGGTTGCAAATAGATCATCAACCGATCAAACAAAAGGGCACGGTGAACGCGGGTATGCTTTTAGTCAACTGGACCAATAAGGCGAGGGTCGAAGGCCGGTATGTCTCGGGGCTACTTGCCCTGTATTTGAGGTACAAAATGGGCGTATGCTGGAGTTATAAGGCTTTTCGGCCCGTATTGTTGGGCTCATAATTTCATATCACAGACGGAACAACGTCATATCTTTGGGGAGCGACATCGTCGCAAGCCCTCCGCATAGATGTGAGCGCACATTGATCCGTGGTTCCATGAATCCATTAAATTATGGTCGCACGTCTACAAGCAATTCCAGGTCTTCAATAATGAAAACTTACCCGGGCACCACATCCTGGACCTATGACGAGACTGAGTCGTCTTCCAACATTTCACCCATGCAAGCAGTGCTACTACCATCGCTACAGATGGCAGGGAATGGGAGAAGCAGAGTGGGTGCTATGGCATGGAAGGCACTGGGAGAGCACTTGTCGAGACTGTCTGGGATGCGAAGGGGTCTTTCAGGCGCGGACCCGCATTCTCTGTCATTGCGCACGGTGCGAACACTCTCATTGTTTTGTTACTCACCATGTTTTGATTTTTTTGGCACCTGGTATCTCAGCATTCTCTCTGTAATTACTTATATCAGATTGCACTGTGAATAGCTACATTCTCACGGATAGTAGTATATCTATGCAAAAAAGAAGAAAAAAAAAGATATCATGCGTTTGCGTCTAGATAAGTTCAGAAGAGAGTAGTGTATATGCCAGTTATATCTGGAACAGTTGAGTTAACATTTTGGCGGAATGGAATGCAAAGGTCAGGATAAACGTTCTTACTAGGGCCGGTTTTTAATGGTGTAAACTGGGTACAAGAGTTCGATAAGAAAATTATCCTATTAAGAACACCCAAACCTAGAACAATGTTATGGCCAATAAGAGGGAAGCTATAGAAGAGAGAACGATCATTCCTGGTTCAACTCTGCCGGCATCATTTAAACCTGTCGGGAATAAGCCACCAGCAGATGTAGACGTGCTTGACTTCTGCCCAATACTACCACAAGTACTCAGTACAACATGTCTTCACCACAAATAAAAGGAACACGCACAGAAAACTGTTAAGCGCAAATGACCAAGGGACCCCAGTGTTCCCAAGCTGTCGACCTGACATCAACGGCCCATACACATAGACAGTGATGTTGTTGGTCGAAGAGCTGCTTAACGGACCTAATTGGTGATACGTGCAATTATTCATTAAGTCCGCGAGGTTGACATTTGCTTGGACACCATCAATGTACACTGCAAATGAGGCGCTTTGCACGGAGAGGTCAATATAGACATAAGGACCTGTCAATTACGGGCTAAGTCACTATACTTGTTCGGACAATAATTTTGAATGCACATACTTGAGATGATAAACGTGAACGATTGGCCTGCCGTTGTAGTAATTTTGGATTTTTGCCCGCTAGCACAACTAGAGTCTACAGCGGACCACCCACTACTGAATGTGATTTGAAGACTGTCTGCGTCTACTTGGACGTATGTATAACCTGGAACAGGTGCGGGCACGCCTTGCGTAGGCGATGTTGTTAAGGAATTCGCTGCAAAGTTGGTTAATCAGAACGAAGAACATATGACAAGACTGGATAAACTCAACATGTACTAGGATTCGCGATAGTGGGCGAAGAAGACGTGGGTGTTGCAGACGAGGATGTCGGCGGGGGGCTGTGACTGGTTCCGCCTCCACCACCTCCATTATTCCCGCTGCCACCACCTCCACTGTTTCCACCACTGCTTCCTCCACCGTTACCACTACTGCCGCCACTGTTTCCTCCTCCTCCTCCGACTGGACCGTAGCAAGTCGTTCCATTCGTACAGCAACCAACTACTCCGTTAGTTCCCAAGACACAGTAAGAACTAGTAAAATCGTGAACCAGAATAATCAACAACAGAGATGATGTTCTCACCCCGAGGGACAGCAACTTCCATCTAAAACGGATTCCAATTAGCATGATTGCATAAACAGGATGAAAATCAAATACTTCGGCAACATTGCTCTGATCTACCACAACATCCCAAGTTTTCGCAGTTAAATTGATTATTATAGCAACAGTCTAACCAAAACGGTCACATGGGAATGACCCTCGCGAATTGTTCACTTACGCCCAGGAGGACCGCAGAATTCGCCAGAAGGGCAACAGTTACCTTAACAACATACCGTCAATTTCATTATTGATCATAACCATGCGCGCGACGAACCATCTGAACAGCAATCGCCACCCAACGGGCAACACGAACCCGTATTCCTGCAAGTTCCATAACCCGAGGGGCAACCGGACTGGCGCGTCATTAACAGACCGCGGATTGTCGCAGTTTTTGATTTGCCCCCCTCAATGGACTTGCTGCCAGCGCGATAGGTGGACGGTTGAAGAGGGTGTGACTGTAAAGCACTAGCCCGACAGCAGATTGCTGCCAGCAATGACAGGACGACATCAACGTGACGCATGGCGATGGGTATTGTGGCCTGAGGATAGAAACATGTCGCAATGTTGACTTTATAAGTAGTATGCAACCATTGTTTATGGTGAATGAGCTAATGGTGATATGAATCGCTGTGCTTCACACTGATACGTACGTAAATGGACAAATGAGTGGGACTAGAACCCAAATGTGCTGTTTCAACTACAGCGAGTTGTTCAGCTCTTACAAAGTGCGCGGTTCGAAATGAAGTTAGAAACTTACCAAGTACCAAGAAGAGAACAGGTTGAACATTTTAGGAAGTTCATTCCTTCCCTTTGACAGCATAAATATGACATTCGTTCTGCTGATAGAATGCCGGAAAGAGCGAACGGCACTAGTGTTACCAGTTTAAAATTGATGGCAACTCGAAACATTTGATGGACAGCGTGATTAGTGCTACGCTCCCTTTTTTTGCTCCACCTCGAGTGCTTCATGTTTGATTAGCATAGATGACTATCACGAGAATCGAAATGATGGGCTATCCCACTGCCTGGCATAAGTCAAACGCGCCGATTTTTCTCTACGACGAAGTTTGCGCAACATATCTAGGCTGCCGCTGTGCTGGCTTGGTGTGCATACAGGTGGCTCGTGAATGAATTTACACTTGCCTGGGCTTGATCGCGTTTCGCGCTTCAAGGATTGCCAATGATCACCCAAATCATCAATAACATATAGCTGTGCCGCAGGCAAAAGCACATACTCCCGGTTCCCCATCGATGAGGCCTATAAGGTATCAAACAAGCTGTACAGCCAGCTAAACATTGTCTCAGCCTCAATTTCAGTACTGGGTTGCAAGCCAAACGTCGATCATACACCTCGCCGGAATGCCGTCCGAGTCCAAGACCTCCTATCCTAGGCCTCTCCTTCGACATTCGAGTCAACAATTCCTCTAGAAATGTCTCTCCATCGACGAGTAAAACAAACATGTCTCGTCTTTGCATTCACTACCATCCTCATTTTCGTCCTCCTCTCACTAACTCCTGCTTTTCTCGATCTCGATTCGCACGAACCGTTCCGTATCATAAATGAAAAGATTCAAATAACGTATTCGAAGATTAATTCTTTAGAGAGTAGCACTAGTATCATTGGGGGGAAGGAACGCGTACGTATAGATTATAGCAGGCAGGAAACGACGATCCCAGGCCAAGGTGGAGCGCGTGGGTTTACGCTCTTGGACAGGGTGTATATGAAGGGTGGGACATTGTTCGTTGTCACTCGAGACCCTTCCAGTTTTCCGCCGATAGAGCATATAATATCTCGGCCTGTTGATGTTGGTGTCGGGAATGACATTGCGCCGACTGACAAGGCACTTTGTTTCACCTTTCATCGTAGTCGCTATGACTGATTTCGCGCATATAGGAATTACAATTCATATCTCCGGCTGAGGCTCGGGAGTTACTTGGGGAACACGCGATTCATGTAGACGGGCTATCATTTATAGTGTCTGATAATGGGCAATTTATTAATGTGAGTCGTTGCTACGGCCCTGAGATCGAGATTTGGCTAATGGCGTTTGACGATAGCATTACTATCATTTGTGGGGAGAAATAATATTGGGCGCCTGGCGCGTCTACGCTTCCCTTGCTCGAACCCAAATTATGGTGTCTGAACTACCTGTTCCAAGTCGGTTGATTCTTCCTGTGAGCTCCGTTCGGCCTTCTCGCGTATGTATATACGCATCATTAATACATACCGCGATCAGCATATTCCCCCAACGGAATGGCGAGATCCAGCAGGGATCAACGGTCCTCTACTCCGTGCAGCATTCCCATCATCATCACTCCTAGCTTCGGATTATTGGAACGACTTCGTATACCTTGGGGAACCTGTCGTATTCGAACGTGCGATTATCATAAATAGAGAAGCAGCACATGGAGAGTAGGTGTTCCTTTCTTTCTCTTCTTTTTTGTCAGCATATATACCTACTTCGTCGCCGTTCTCTAGTCCCCTCTTTCAAGCCTGGCTCAAAATGACCGCAGGAACATGGAATATAACCGTCCCTACTTACTTCTGGGAGCCCATACGACAATCAACGCTCCTAAATGCTCTTGGATACCTCCCCAAATTAGATTCACGTGGTTCCATTGTTTCTCCGCGGAAGATGAAAACCGAGAGACCTATTGTGACGTATATTTCAAGGCAGAACAGTCATCGTCGACTTGCAGACGATGATCATGGAGAGTTGGTTAGGTCGCTGAGAGAGTTGGATGTGGAGGAGTTGTGTGAGTTGCATGTCGTTGAAATGGAGAGTATGATGTTGAGGAAGCAGCTTGAACTGGCCGCGAGGACGACGGTGTTGGTAGGTGTTCATGGTAATGGGATGACGGTGAGTAGGAATAGAGTTGTGGATATTTGGGAGCATGCTAATGAATGTATAGCATCAACTTTGGATGCCGCCATCTCGGAGGTCGACTGTGATTGAAATTTTTGCTCCC
>QFEO01011959.1:0-20013 GCA_003316615.1 Amanita pseudoporphyria | reverse complement strand
TTTTATCTGCTTGATGCCTACTTACTTGTTTTTGTTAATTCTTGATATTACGATTTACGATGCCGAGTGTCTGTACCTGTGCTATGTTTACAAATTGCTTTGGATTTTCGGTTTCGTGTCTGTTGTAGCGGGTTGATTTATTGGTGTAGTAAACTCGGGCAAACGGAAGATTTTTGATGCACAGTTGCTCCTGCTGCAGGCACAGCATTCGTCGACAAACTCTTTTCTACCTCTGAATCTCAACCTCCAACATGTCGAGCCGTGGATGGATAAACATTGAATCCGCCAGCAGCGTGATACCAGACTCGCAATTCTTTGAAGGAGAGTCTGCGTTCAAGTCTTTTGGGCTTTCAAAAACAGCCAGACTTTATGGCTTTCTTTCATGGTACGAACGACTCGTGCTGAATGCTTCCATTCTGACTTGGACATTTCCCGTTGCTCGTTCTCGAATACGCTACCCCCTGCGCTCCTCGTCCCCGTTTCCAGTCTTGCCATCGGGTTCGTCCTGAGCTTACTAGGGAGTATCGTTTTGTTCGTGGGCCAGCTGGACCTATTTGCCAGTGAGTTCTACCAAAGCAAGTTTACTATAGAACAAGTCTGCTCATCGCGTGAAAAAAAAGTCTTGTTCGCTCTGGGAACTGTCGTGAGTTTGGTCGGGACAGGTTTCGTTATCGGGGTACGTGACTGGAACTTGGCTTGTACAGAGGGCTCTTTTTCTGAAATGATTGGATTGTAGTTCTTTAGGCAGTTGAAACTGGTATTGCAGTCTCTTTTCAAAGCATGAAGAATGCTCATGCACCCTCGCGCAGATGTTCAAGCCTGTCCGAGTTGTGGCGACGATTGTCTTCCTTGCGTCCATCGTCATTGTCTTTCTCGCGGCGTTCGTAATCCGTAGCGATGTAAGTTCCCTAGCTTCCCAATTCTAGAGCATGGATTTGACGTCTTGACCGACAGATTCTATGCCTCAGTAAGCTGTCTCAGAGAGATCCAGTTGATTGCCTTGCTTATACCTCCCATAGTTTTCGTCATCGTCGAATACCTGGCATACACATGGTACACACTATCCTATATACCTTACGCGCGAACGGCAGTTCTTAAAGTGGTTGGGATGGCATAGTAAATCTGGCCTTAAAAAGGCACAGGTTTTTAACACAATTTAATACATTAATTCCTTTATTCTACATCGCAAACGTTCCAGGACTTATCCCCTAAAATTGTTCTTGAGTTCACGGAGATGTTCCATAACTTGACCTTCAGGCGTGCTTGCTGTTGCGCCTGTCTCTTTCCTGCAAGCAGACTCGTCAAACGCGATCGCACAGGAGCATGGGATGCTCACCTGACAGCCTCACTCCCCAAACGCATGAATACATTCCACTGCTTCTCATCGCCAATGGTCGTCAAGCCAGTTGTGACAATATTCTCTTTGGCCAAAGTTTCCAACCTAGCAATGGCAGGATTCTCGGGATCAATAGTCTTGGCAAAAGCTACATTTCCGGCGGTATATTCATGACCGTTGTAAACGATTGTCTCATCGGGGAGGGAGGCGAGGTCGGAAAGTGCGCGGTGCATCTCTTCGCCCGTGCCTTCAAAAAAGCGACCGGATCCACCGATGAAGAGGGTGTCGCCGGTGAAGACGCCGCCAGGATACAAGGGGTCTGCCTTGTCAGTAACATAGTAGGAGATAGAGTCCTGTGTGTGGCAGGGAGTTGATAGGCATCTAAGTGACGTCAAATAGGGTCAGCGCAGGGGCAGTATGCAGAGCCTTACTTGACTTGGATGTTCTTCCCGATGGTGAATTCATCCTTGTCCCCAACAAGATTTGTTAGTGCCTGGACCTTGTCACTTCCACCGTAGATAGGGGCAGATGGGTGCCGAAGTGCCTGACAGAGCAGATCATAAAACTCCTACAAAAGACCGCCAATGGCTTCATAACGCACAAATTCCTATCGAGGCAAAGGCGTCAGCAGGGCACGAGAGACGCATGTAAGAAACCCTACTCTATTACCCCCACTGTGATCAAAGTGGTGATGGGTGGTGATGCTAGCAACGATTTTTACGTTAAGCTGTGCAGCTGCGGTTTGGATCCTGGGCACATCGTATGGATCGACGGCGGCAGCGTGCTTGGTAGCGTCGTCGATGATGAGGTAGGAGTAGTTGTCCTGACGGACGGGGACAGGGACGACCTTCATTTTTCGGAAGTGTCTGAAGACAACGGACATCCCACGCCTCGCATTGCACAGCTGCTTAACGCGCCTACGCCTTACCATGCTCCTCTCTCCCTTCCTCCATGTCCTCGCTAGGTCAAGTCCAAAATGGCTCCCCGCCAGCCCCTTATCCCCCACCAGAAAGCTCGACCTTTTCTTCGCTACCACCAGAGGCCACGACTCCTTCAGCAGCTATCGAGCCTACGGCGAGTCCTAGCACTGCCATACCCATTACCCCCACGTTGTCCAGTACCCCACATAACATGTCAAGCCCAAGTATCTTCACAATTGGCATACCTTCTACTTCCACGTCGCCCTATACTACGCTCACTTCCATCGCCTCGACCAGTTCTATGATAATGGACCCGACATCGAGCACTATTATCGGCTCCAGCTCGAACAGTACCACAAACCCGGATAGAACAGGCGCCATTGCGGGCGGTGTTTTGGGCGCCATAGCTGGACTTTTGGTCATCATTATGACAATCTTGATTATCTTGCGCCGCCGTCGCAGAAGGCAGATGGCGCCATCCGCAGAGTTTCTCAGTAGAGCACCCCACAGTTCCCTCCCGTTTCAGCTTTTACCATCGGGCAACGATGATGTATTACCTATTTATGACCAGGGCACGTATAGACACAATCCATTTTATGAAAAGCGAAGAACTACTTCGTCTTAATACTTGTATGCATGCTTCATGTTTTAGCATATGTATTCCTATTGCATCGGACGCTCGTCGTAAATTATTATGTACCATACGATGTCATAACCACAACCACTATTCAATCACCAAGAATGGCCTGAACCACGTTCGCTACTCTCAATTGCCTAAGGTCAGTATATGTCTACAAGAAAGATCAGAAAAGTGAACAAACTACAAAGGTATTGCAAGACTATTCGTACCTGGCCACATCCAACAAAGAGGATGGGTTGTCCTGTAACGTACGTCATAGAGAGTGCTGCACCAACCTGACCAACTACACTTAGTCCTCGTTAATCCTGTTGGAGATTTAGAGCTGACCTTGTCATCGACTGTGTCCCACTTCGTCACTAGCATACCGTCGATACCACGTTCCTTCCCAATACCGGAAGCAGACGAGAAGTCACGAAGGGCACGGTCAAACTTTTGGAGCTGGTCTACCGCCTCATTTCCAACCAATGCCTCCCCGACAAAGATGATTTTGTCTGGACTGTTGACAGCTACTAGCTAGAAGGCGGTCATGTCACGTCATCTTCCTCATTAAACGGTCACTTACTTTGGCCAAAGCCCGCATCAGGGGCTGTAAACAGGCCATTAGCTACTTCGTTAATTTAGGCACAGAGCATAGCTTTACCTCGTTATCTTGCATCCTTCCAGCAGTGTCAATCAATACAACATCAAAATCACTCTGCGCAGCTAAATTACATGTTAGAGGATAAATTGCTCAAAGGGTGATTCCTACCATAACCAATAGCTTCTTTGGCAATGCCTGCGGCGTCCTTGCCATAGCCGCGCTCAAACAGCTCCACACGCCCCTTACTGTCAGTTGCCCCATTGACGCCCAGCATACTCAGATTCCGGACATGGACCCGAAGTTGTTCAACCGCACCACTCCTAGAAATCATGGCGGTCATGCTTGTACGCGGCAAGAGACTGAATCAATTACCGAAATGTGTCGCAGGCGGCGATGAGGACACGAAAACCATTCTGAATAAGCCAAAAGCAAACTTTGGATAGGTTGGTGCTCTTCCCTACTCCATTGACGCCCACAAATGCAATACTATAGGGCAATCTTTGCTGCGTGGACGGAACCGAGGACGACAATTTAGATCGAATTGATAGCAGCAGGTCCGTCGACGTTTTGGGCGTGAGTATTTGTGTCAGTGAGCTGGATAGGGCCATCCGAACGGCAGTAGTGGTAGCTGCAAGAAAGTATTTCAGTAGGGAATCCTGTGACATGGTAGGAGAAATAAAAATCACATTGGAATCCGCCAACCTTTTTTCCAACTAGACTTTCACCAATACTTTCGCAGATCTTTTCCGCTATCTCTTTCGCCACGTTTTTCTCCATGAGATGTTGTTTCATCCCTTCCAAAACTGGCGCCAGGTCTTTCTCGGTGAGCGTCTTGGAACCAGTCAACCTCGCATAGAGAGATCCCAATGCACCGAGAGAATTGGACGTGGAAGTGGCCCACGTAGGCTCTGTTGTATTCAATGCCTGAGTAATCATCTGACTGGTCTGCTGTTCCTTGCTGAATTCCCAGTCTTTCACTTCATACAATCCATCGCGTGTTCTGGTGCCAAAAGACCTCTGATTGACAAGTGCTTGGATATCCCGTGAAGGCAAGTCGCTCCTCTCGGCGTCTAGTTTATCCATGCTAAAGTCGAGAGATGCCATCTCTGTTTCCGAAGGGGGCTGGTCTCCCCATTTCCTCTGTGGTTTTGCCGTTGATTTTCGCTTTGGGGTAACTTCGGAGCTAGACCGGGCATTTAAGTGCACCGAAGCACGCCCCAACCGCCATTAGCACACTCACTCTGAATTGGTTACGCTGTCCCTCCCACTCCCAGAGTCAGTTTTGCCTATTCTCCCTCCTCTTCCCCTTCGTCGGCCTTGACCACGAAGCCTGTTCTTGAGCGCTTCTACCTTGCGTGCTATTTGTTGTTCATCATTGAGTAGATCTGGATTGACCGTAGGTTCTGGCAGGCGTAAGTTCTTACGCACGTCATTGGAATAAGATGTTTGTGCTTACCCGTGCTTTGATCATCGGAGGGTGGCGTTGGGGTCTCGACAGGTACACGCAGAGGCGCGCGTGAACGTGCTTTGCGATCCTGTGGATGTCAGAAGGCAAAATAAGCATTTAAACTGGTGGAAACCCACCTGCGACGCTTTCTCTTCCAAACTTCTTAAGAGCGTATCAAACAAGTAATCCCATCCCTCCAGGGCCTTGACAAGGTTCCAGCTTACCGGGCCTACAATTGTCTTGGCCGAAGCGGCATGTAAAGATGCAACAAAAGCAGTCAAAAACGGTTCAAACTGTTTCATAAACAGAGCTTTGAGTGCGGTGAGAAGCTCGTCCACATAGGTCAACTGGAGGATACGCTGATAGGCTACCTGACAGCTAGTCTTACATAGTGCAGGCACATCACAGGCATTGGACATACTACAAAAATGAGCTCGAGTTCATTTGCAAAGGTCCACCGGACAGCATAACCATCTTTCTCGTATCTGTCATCTGCGGAGCGGGCCTCGACGAGAGCGTCGCGAACGAGAGCATTTAGGGGGGAAGCAGAGGAGGCTGCGAGGCGGTCGGCGTCGGGGGTAAAGGCGCGGGACCAGAGGACGAGGCCGCCCTTGTGCGAGATGGCGCAGAAATCAAGCATGCTCGCTGTCTGCTTGCGTGGGAATCTGTCTGCTCTCCAGCCACCGCCGCACGCCCTGCTTCCCCACCAGCCTCATCGTCTCCTGCTGCTCCTCCGCACCCCGCTGCCGGTACAGCCGCACTATGTAACCGCACACACTCCAAATATCCTCCCATTCCGCATCAAACAGCTCCCACCAGCAATTCCGCCCGGACGACGGCAGCCCAATGTCCAGATGTCGCACCGTGAGCAATATCGCCGCACTCACGATCGTTGGGATCTGGTATAAGACATATACTGGCGTCTGCAGACTAGTCGCTACTTAGTCATTACCAAATGAGATCGTTAGCCTCAACTCACGCATCGTTTAGATAGCCCCATGCCCTCCGGCAAACATCGTCGCGGTTGATTAATCCCAATACCCTCAGATAGTTGATCAGCGTGCCATAAGGCAGAACGACGTGTACATTAAATCCCAGCCGCTTTAAAATTTGCATTTCTGCCACGACCAATGCATCCTTCAGGTCATAGAACGTGGATCCGAAGTAGGACATTGGAGCGTATTTGAACTCTTGATCACTCTTTGAGCTCAGGATGTGATTAGCGCGTTGCAAGAGGAGGTCATAAACGTTTATCAGATCGCGCATCCGCAACGGGCATTCCTCCAATTTTGAGGCTAAATACAGAGCACCCATGCCAATGTCCTGCCCCGTTTAGTATATTCAATATATATAAATAATGGCTCCTCTTACCCCCACTCCAAATTGCTTCATCGAAGTTACAAACCAGAATCTTTGAAATAGAATCTGAGCAGTAGCTACTGCAACTTGCTTCCTATTGAAATGATGGATAGCATACAAGGGTGTGTATTTGACCTACTGTTTAAGGAGTAAACCAGCTTGGTGTATCAGCTTACAACCATAAGCTCTAAGGTCCTCCTCCATCTCTCGAGGTATCCCATCATCTTGCGAGGGCGATTTTTCAATTTGCGCAAGGGAAGCCAAAGGATAGAGGGAAGTAGACATGAAAAGATGTTTGTACGTAGTTATTCTAGACGAACTACGACCAAATATCTTCTGATTCAAACAATCGCAGTCCAGCTTTCCTCCATGGCCAGTCTTCCTCCGAAACCGGCTTCTTCACCTCCACCCCCTCCGGGAAGAGACGACGATGATAGACGACACCACCCGGATGAACGTCCTCCTCGGGACAGAGCCTATGTTCCTTCCCGTTCCAGGCCACTCGGCGATTCATACATTGCTCCTTATGACAGAGACAGGGACAGAGATAGAGACAGAGACAGAGATAGGCGAAACTGGGACCCAAGGGACCGTGCACCAAGAGGAAGAGAAGATGAAAGAGACCGCTTCGGGTATAGATATGACAGAAGACGGGATGATAGATACATCCCCCATGATGATAGGCGAAGTCGTCGACCACCTTCGCCGCGGCGTTTAGGTACGTTCCCATTTTTGGATCCTGCGCAGCCAAGCAATTGAGCCATCAGATCGCTACCGTTCTAGATCTCCACGCGGTAGGAGGCCATTTTCTCCGCCACGCTACCCGCCTAGATCTAGGGTGTCTAGGTCGCCTCCTCCAGCTAGGCGAACTAGGTATGAAAACGAGAGTCCACGTTCACCACGTATGCTTACCATTGATGTGACAAGCTATCTTGTGAAACTGACTGGCGTCGGCTATTAGGTTCACTTCGTCCGCGAAGGTCGCGCTCTCGTTCCAGAACGCCAGAACGAAGAAAACGCGATCATGTAGGCGAACCCTCGAGCAGTCGTTCTGATGCGCAAGTGAATTTCAGGTCCTCGCATACTTTAGCATCTCCCACGAAGAGGAAATCGTCACGGAGCAAAAGTCGTGATCGATCACCCAAAGCGGTCGAAAATAGGCTAAAGAATGAGTTACCTGCGCCAAATCTAAAACCGACAGGACGAAAGCTGTCATTAGAAACAGTGCCAAGTCAGCAGCCCGCCCCCGAACATGTTACTTCCACAAAGGACATGACGAGTGAAAAACAAGAACACAAGTCTTCTCTTGCTTCCCCAACGGTGGCTCAAAGATCTCCATGGCAACAGTCCGAACCTAACAAAGACGAGCCTCGAGGTAGTCCTAAACGAGAATTGCAAGGAAGTCGGGACACAGATGTTAAAATGCGAGAGCGAACTCCATCCCCTCCCCGACAACCTCGTCACATGGGCAGCCAATCGACGCGAGATGCGTACACAAGACGCAGCTCTAGATCTCCTCCAAGGGGCCCCCGGAACTTTTCAAAAATAGCCTTAGCGCCGAGTGTGGCACCATCGTCTCTTACCTCTAATCTACATGGAGGACGTCGTCCTGCACCAATTGGAACGTCTCCCTACCCACGATCTGGTCACGGTCCCTACGACACGTCAAGTACAGTGACTGAGCAACATGCAAAAAGGATCAATAAGACTGAAAAAACTGAGCGTTTATCCGTAACAGCGCAGATAGACGCAGAAGTGAAGTGTTAAATTAGCGTGCAGTAAACTTTGTCTCACTCTCTTCGAAAGATCGTGCGACTAGAAGGTCAACGTGCAAATCTTGCAGCTGAATACGTTCAGTTAGCCAAAAACGCAAGGCGGGCACTTCATGAACTGGACATGGCGACGCTCGATTTACGAGCTGCCGAAGCCCGTCGCAAGGTTGCTGACAGTCACCTCGACAAAGCGCGCTCGGGAATATTTGGTATCGATGCTGTACCGGTTAACTCGCCGTTGGCTTGATCAATGTCTTTGTACAACTAGCCAGTATATAGTATGTACACCTCGCGCACGTCTATTACTTGGGCATTGGCCTACATTCCATATGAGTCCGCCCTGGTTCTATAGGCAGAGCACAAAAGAATCCTTGAGCCTTTGAAAAGTCCAGGCTACGTTACGTGTCATTGACACCGCAAAAGTTGATGTACCTACTTGCATGGCCTTGAAAAGTCTAGTTGATTGCATCTGAAGCTGAGCTCTCCTTTAGCTGGGATAGCCAATTGTGAAAAAATCTCACTGTTATGCATTCGCGGCTCTTGGGACCAGTTTCTCGGCAAAGTTCTGATTTGGGAGCATCACGCTCACTTTCGAATGTGTAATTGGCCTGGGGATCCTGCTGCAATACGCCATGCGGTCAGTATCTTTTGGTCGTACTACAACCGACACACGCTTATGAAGTCTTTAAGTCTTTTGTCTTGGCCGTCCTGTTCCGACATGGGTTGCAAGTCTACATTCATAACATTCTCATGCCCATTGTTGTATGACGTCACCGCTCTCCTAAGCAAGCAGCTAATACAAATAAGGATAAGTCTCCGTTACCACCCTCTTTTCGCCAGATGCCCTCCTCTAAGATTATCGTCGCTGGGGTGGGCAAGTTATTACAAATTTCATCCTATTTAAAACTGCTCACATGGTGAGGCCGACCATAGCAGGTCCTAGATCTTCAGAAATCTGTCGTTGATTTAGCAATAATCAGGATGAAAAAAAAAAAAAACTATTTACATCGGCTAGAGTTTTCGGGTTGTTATAGTGTGTTACCTGAATTGCGGTTAGCAGGCTATAGGGGGCCTAGCCTAGTGACGTACAGCTTGTACAATGGCCCGAGCCCTTTTTGCGGGATCACCAGACTATGGCTGCATGAAGACTTAAACAAACTCAGTGTTGACCACTGTGCTTACGTTGAAAATGCCAGAGCCAACAAACACTGAGATCATTCATGAAACTTTTTCTAATATAGGAATTAGTAACTTACCTCCGTCACACCCTAGCTGCATCATAAGTGCGGCGTCGGCTGGATTGTGTGAGCAAAAGTAGAAAGAAATCGTATATTGTCGACGCACCAGGGGTAGCAATACCGCCGGCCGCAAAGTTGACCACGGGTAGTTTCTTAAGTCTTGCAGTCTCCTTTAGTAGGTGGAAAGGCGCCTGTATTTCCTTCGCGAAAGCATATAGCTCCTCGTCATTCATGACGCCTGCTTTTCTAATGTCGCCCATCACGGCACGGGCATGACGAACAGCTTCTACCACATTACCCGTACCCGCCTCTCCCTTTGTGCGAATGAAAGCTGCGCCCTCGGATATACGGCGCAGCGCTTCTCCGAGATTACGAGCCCCGCATACGAAAGGCACCTTAAAGTTATGTTTCATGATGTGGTGTTCTTCATCGGCCGGCGTGAGAACCTCCGACTCGTCGATATAATCGACTCCAATTGCTTGGAGGATCTACCGCGGGATATGCATAATAGAGATCGAAAGAGGATTAAAAACACACCTGCGCTTCGACAAAGTGACCGATCCGTACCTTAGCCATGACAGGTAAAGTCACGGCTTCGATGATTTCCTTGATCAGCCGAGGATCACTCTAAGATAACTAAATAGTGCACTTAGACATATCGACTGGAAGCATACCATTCTGGCCACGCCACCTGATGTATGCGATAAGAAGTCAATCAATGAACTACTAGGTGCCCATTCACCTTGTGCTCTGATATCCGCCGGAACCCGTTCTAGTGCCATAACCGCGCATGCCCCTGCTTCCTCGGCAATTCGAGCCTATAAGAGAAGCATCATCAGAGATTTAGCGCGGAACCCATTTAAAAAAAGAGAGATGCAAACCTGCTCCGCGTTAGTGACGTCCATGATAACACCTCCCTTAATATCCAAAAAAACATCGATCAAGCATTCGGCTTAGTTAGATCAAAACTCACTTTCAACATTTGCGCGAGGCCGGATTTTACCTTTGGAAGAATGAAAATATGCAATAAACATAGGAGAAGAAAACTTGCCCCGAAGGTTCCTAGACTGTTGCCACCATCTCGCTGAGAGCGTGCAGGAGCAGTAGCAGGCAGGCTTGCAGTACCTGCACCCTGGGGAATAGGAGGAGTCTGGAGAGAGGGCGTAGTGGAGGTGGTGGACATAATCTAGAATTTGCGGGATGTGCGGGATTGTCGGGTAACCGTGACTCGTGTTTGTACACCCGTTTTGGAAGCTATATTGCAATGAGCCCTTCCATGGACAATTTACTGGGACACGACTAGCTCATGATAATATGCATTAAAGTGTTTCGCAATAACAGGACCTAATCAGGTTGAGTGCAGAAGACGCAGCTGTGCCAGCGACCACCATGTGCCTCAGAAGCCTTTAGCCTTTAGCCATTCGACAACCTGGTTTTTCCATCGCCCGCCAGTGATGGTCAGATTTTTTCCCCTCACAATCTCAATTTTCATCCGCTGTGACTCGGGTGTATTTTTTTCGAAAAGAGAGTCTGTCAAATCCTTTGCCAGCAGCTAATGTGACCATTATGAGACCAGAGTCGACGCAAATGGGGAAAAAAATAAATGAACATACGTTCGCATTGCCGTCGACGTTGCGAATGAGGGTGAGATTGCGAGTGCCACCATTACGAATGTCGGTATAAACGGGAAGATTACCACGGGTATTGCGTGGAATGAAGTATGGGTGCTGTACAAGATGCGGAGCGGGTGATGGTTGGCTGGACGCTGTCCTGAGGGTGGTGAAGAGCTGACGGGGCAGTGACCTGAGCATACAAGGCGATGGAACTAAACTGAAAAGAGCGCCAGAACAAATTACGTTTCTTCCTCTTCTCCTGCCATCTTGCCTTATTGGTGCCAGTCTTTCTTTCTGTGGAATGGACTGCCTGCCTGACCTCCCTCCGCCGATCGACCTTTCTCAAAATGCTTGTCAACGCTTGGGTGCTGGTACAAATGCTCCCACCCACTATCGTCCCTCCGGATCATACACTTTCGAACGCATTCTCGACTGAACAGAGACGAGATTTACGACAGGACACACCCGCAAATGCCTCCCTACGACCGCCTGATCAACTCGTATTGGTTCTCGGTAGTCTCCTTTCAAATATCTTTAACCCAACATTCACCGATCTATCTTATACCATCCGTATACGCTGGTTCACGTTACCCCCTATTTGCTTCTATTCCTCATTCGTGCAATGTCCCATCTTGCTTGCAATGTGATATCAATCATGTCCTTCCAAATGCCTGTCGGGTCCGCGAGCGTAAAGCGCGGTAATGAACGTCGCCCGACAATTTAGAAAATGTCGCTTACTAACCCCATCCTGTACTTCATTTTCTCGACAACATCCCCGTTAATGGCACCATCCTAGTTTCGGGAACCCTTTGACAGCCATGTGAAGAAACAGCTGAACCACCAATGGAATCTATTCGCTAGAAGCACCTTCAAGACTTCTAGGTCCGTCCTAGTCGTGAGAGCGTCTGAAAGGTAAGGTTCAGTAGCACTTGCTGCGCGTGTTCAAGTTCGGAGCCGCATTGATGACCCGCGCCCCTCGTTATTACGGACTGACGTTATTCGATGGAGCACTATTTCTTTTCTGATGAGAGAAGTAAATTTTTAATTTGGTACTGATGCTGCGCTTTTTGCATATTACTGTAAAACGGCGCCCAGTATTGTGTGATATTTATTCGACCTTCCTAGATCTGTAATTGCCTATTTTTTTTTTAGTTTGAGCTGTTACTGAAGATATCACGTATTATCACACTGATCTGGAAACTCTAGTCTAGTGTTTGAAAACAAGTAATGGTTCTAAACTGAAAAGTCCTAGTATATTATATAGATTTCTATCATTTATCTCACGCTTTCTGTCAAGCATGGTGCAGATTGAGTCAAGCTAACTACTTTATACTCTAAAAATGACAGTATTTTTATGTAGTTCGATGCCCCTAATTTTTGATCAATACTCGTTTTTAGAAAAAGATCCCGGTACACGTAATAACTTGTCTCCCTTAGTACTACTACCCATGAAAAAGATAATCCGGGACGAAACGTATAGAAGTGGGAAAATTAAATTGACATTTGAACGTTTGAACACTAGTAACATTTGTTAAAGTGACGCAACATATTCAGGCGAAAGCTAACGTTAATTTCATTTTTCCCATTTAGTATTTCCTTAAAGGAGCCGGACTGACAGCCTCAATTATCCTAGAACACCTTGACAAAGGAGAACAAAGGTGCAAATTCTTGGTAATATTTGATATATATCAATTCAATGACCAATAGCCGAACTTACGAGGGACGAGAAGTCCCAAGACAAAAAATATTAGGTATCAGGAATGTGCTACATTCACGGAACTAAATCCCGTAACTCCCAGCGCAATAAAAGCAGCTCCAAAACTGGGCAGCAATTGCAAAGTCACCAAGACGGGTGTACTGACAGTAAGCCTAGACAGGTCCATTGCATAGCAAGAATTGGAAAGAGGGGAATGTGTATGAAAATAAGCGCCGCTGGCTATGAAACTTATGAATGAGTAGCACAGTGAATACGACAAAGGATACATGTCTATAGGACCATCAACAGCAACTGCCAGATTGCTCTGACTGTACCGCTTGACCGGGTGTGACAGTCGAAGACTTCGCAGCCCCTGTAGATGCTGTGGTGCCCATCCTGTATTCGAATATTGCGTCAGTTAGCCATTTCGGGGGGGGCTACAAACATACCTGTCTTTAATCTGCTTGGCCATGGTCAAAAAGGCCTGCTCAACATTCGTAGCGTTCTTTGCGGATGTCTCGAGGAACGGAATGCCAAGCTGATCCGCGAATTCCTGACAAAGTATTAGGCATCGTACTGTTGCGAAGACCAACCAGGACGTACCTTTGCAACGCTATATTCTACCACTTTCTTGCTTGTTAGATCAGACTTGTTACCGACGAGCAACTTGTTGACGCCTTCTGATGCATATCTATCGATCTCTTGCAGCCATTGCTTGACATTTGTAAAAGTATCTGTAACACTGCGCGTCAGCTTATTAGTTGTACGGAAGTATAATAACTGACCGTTGTCAGTGACATCATAGACGACAATGATACCATGAGCTCCGCGATAATACGAGGACGTGATAGTCCTGAAACGTTCCTGACCTTTCACAAACATCTTACTACTTTCTAGGAGGAAAGACCTGATGTAACTACCTGCAGTGTCCCACTGAAAATAAACATGTTAGCATCTGAATAAACCTATAAAGTGGAGCATTAAGGTGGTACACGGATATTCTCCGTATAGTAGTAACACCGCCGACATTACGCCGCAGTAGAGTATATGTTAGACAAAAGGGAAAAATGCTCACAATTTGTAGCTTTACCGTCTTTCCCTCTAGTTCAATTGTGCGGATCTTAAAGTCGACACCAATAGTGCTAATGTAGCTCTCGGTGTATGTATCGTCCGCGAAGCGGAGAAGTAGACAAGACTAAAGAAATGGTAGATGTTACAATGTATGATGCCACGGGGGGAAAAGGCGAACCTTGCCAACTCCCGAGTCACCGATAAGGAGGAGCTTAAAGAGATAATCATATTCACTAGTGTGCATCTTGAGAAGTGTTGGGGGTCGAGGAGTACGTTCTACAACAAAGGCGGTTGATGTAGCGGAAAGGGCTGCGTCAACTTGAGGCGGTGTGGCCGTGCTAAACCCCACGTGCTCGGCCGACGCGGCACAGCACCGTATTATGACTGGTTCAACTGTCCTTCCAACGACATAAGATACAATAAAACGATGCGCTACATGGTTCAAATAGTGTACATAAGTAACTCTGGGGCTTCCAGATTCCACTGCCTTTTCGTGCCATGGGTCACCGTTCACAATTAATTGGGCTTAGGAGGTGCATTGTATGTGTATGAGGGCTGGTATCCCGGTAATGCGGGTTGCTGCCAGCCTTGCGCTTCCATCGGATAGCCATTGTAGGCGGCTGTAGGGAAGTCTTGCCTGTAACAACGTGATGAACAACAAAAGCAGAGAATCAGGACGACTTGGACTGACTCGCCAACCAACGGTGCACTCCAATGACAGATATGGCATAGCCATACGTGCTTCTTTGTGATGGGCACGATTGGGATGAAGAAAAACTCAAACCAGGTTGTTTTTTTCGCCGCAATCAGCGTCCCTATCATTCATTCGCAATGAGACAGTTTGCTGCAAGCGAAGATTCTACCACAGACCGTTGTGACAATGGGGGCATACACGAGGCACCTGCTGATCAGTATGGGTCTTGTATCTTGTTGGACAACCAACTGTCATGAGAAACAGTCTCAGTCTTATATACCATTACAAGTAACTAGAACTCTAACCGATAATAGGCAGAAACACTGACACGATGTCAATTTATTTCAAGGAGATGGAGAATAAACTCACAAAACATGGCTGTCGCTGAGGGGGTGGTATCTGCGCAGCAAAGCTGTTGTCACCTGTTTAGCGGTGCACGCTTTGACCAATTGACTTCAATCAGTGTTGGATCGAGATTTTCAGCTGTTAATGATCTTGTATACTGCCTGAATTGTTGTCTCTACGCCGCTGTAACTCCTCATTACTCTCTCTCTTGGTAATGTCTATCGGGATTACGTCTAAAAACGCCGACTGCATCGCAATCTAAATTATTACAACTCAAGTAAGTCCGTCTTGCACCCGGCTAACCATTTAAAATAAACAAATATATATTGCGACTGCATTATGGGTGCTCCCATGACCGGCAACCAACGGAAAACTATACGGGACTTAAAACACGAGATTAATTATCGTAGGAAGAACACCATCGTGTTCTCTCACAATTTAGAAAAACCTGATAGTTAAGATCCTGCTGCGTGTCAAAATCAGTCTTGCTTTGGACTTCTGAGAAAGTATATGCGCCGGTTGAGCCCGGGACCCCAATAGTGGGGTACGACTCCGGTGCTCCGTCCCATCCTCGAATCGGTCCGAGCGAGTTGGCATTTTTCTTTGTTCATTTCAGATCATTAGAGAACCTTAATTAGTTAGATTCGCTAAGCCCCTGGAACTTACGCACTCTTTAGGTGACCATGTCTTACGCTAGATCCTACGCTAGAGTCGCTTCGCGATTGTATTGTCCAAGATGCGACCCTTTCCCGCAAGTTTGACTAGCCGTCGGTCATCGACACATCTTGATATGCTGATTTGGACATGGTTGCCCTTCACGATCGTTATATATATTTATCGTCTTGAGCTCCATTTCCTGGCAAGCCGACATTTTCACATGGGGCGGAAAAGGGTCGATAATAATGTTGTTATTCAGCATGAAGTATTGCATGGAGCTTCGTGTGGGTTAGGCCGCGGGGTTTTGACCCCAATAAAGATACATCGTGTGCTATTTGTCACCTTTCGTTGGATCTATTCAATGTGAAATGCCATAAACAACATAGTCTAATTAAACACGCACATGCTAGTGCTGGAGTTGTCTGTAGTAATACACCATACCGTAAAGATTGCAAACATACAAGCGAAAGATATCTTCCGAAAGCAGTATAAGGCATAAAGGGAAAATCATAATCACGAATAAAAACTGTCCATATAATCGTCAACCTCAGTTGATCGTAGAGAAGTATCAGTAGATGTCAAAAGAGATGGGCTGAGACAGTCTATTGGGGGTTCCACTGCAGTATTTGTGTCATGATCATCGAAGAATGGATGTCGGGATTGGTATAAAGCCTGCGCAACGACGGAAGTATTCGTTCGCGAGACGGATGTTGTATTAACAAAGTGTCCCAGTGCTTCTGGGACGTGATAGAAGATTGAGTCATCGTGGCTACTCTTATATGATCCCGGGCTCGTAATTTCATGAATAAAAGGAGAGCTTTTGCTGTTGAGAGAACTGGCCGTCGGAGGAGGCGTGATGGTGGACCATCCGTCAGCCTTAGTCCTATTCGTACTGCATGCAGTATTTGGTGCCGATTCTACTCGTCGATGAGTAGCGAACATGGTGTTAAGGTGAGGGAGCGGGTGGCGGCCGCTGACGTTCGTCATCGCATCAAGTCCGACAGTGCGAAGAGTGTACGGGTTCTCGGAGGACACGGCACATTCCGGACGTAAACTCAACGGTCGGAACGCGCTGAATGGACTTGGGGACGAGGAATTAGATGATTCGGATCGGCTTTTTTGTCCTTCCTTGCTGTTTTTCAGAGCCAGGCGAATTGTTTCTATCCGTTCATCAGATTTTGAGAACGCCCATCGCATCTCTGCTAATGCGGCAAGACACAGGTTCACCCCTTCTTCGGGTGTGATACAATCGTCATTCTCTTCTAATTTGACGTCATGTCCATCCAAGCAACGAAGGTCCCCGTGTAAACTGACAGATAGCAGCCCGGCGAAGAAACATCCATCACGGACTAGACCTGTATCCCATGTGAACAAGTTGAGACGGCTTTCAGAGTCCTTTGATTCTAAGAGATGATGACGAATGATACGTGTGACATGAGGAAGAAGTCGGACACATCGCGTCCCGGCTTCCAGATAAAGTTGATGTGGTGGTAAATAAGGCGATGAGCTAGATGAATTTGATGAAGGGCGTGATGCTGAGTGTGGAAAGAGTGTATGCCTCGGGCTAGCTGAAGATTGTGCAGCAGCGCGTTTCAGTGATTCTAAAACGACGTTGTCTTCAAAATATTAGTCGAATGGCTTTATGCGCATATAAATTGTAACTTACGACACTCGAAGATAAAAATCTGTAACAGTTGAAAGTAAATGGACATTAAACATAGACGAAGAACTCACCATCCATGCGTCCACGAAGTATTCCGTATCGACAGTTCCGAACTCGGTTGTGGTATTATTTTTTAAGGCGGCAAATCCACGCCAACACTGATCTAATTCGTCCCAGATTTCGCGCATCCCGTTCGCATCTATCAAATTATGTTCTTCAACTAGCCGTGCCGCTTTTGGGCCAGTTAAGACGTCATGTACTTTGCGACAAACTGAGCTTAGACGAAGAGGCATGGCGGTAAGATGTTTAAGTCGGACGTCCATTATAGAGGTTTGACCATTGGTCAAATAATCGTTGTCAGCGATATGCTGCGTAAAGCCAGCGGAGACAATCGACGTGTCCAAACGTTCAACCAGTGTGTTAGTCGTCCGCTGCAATGCGTCTAGGTCATCACTATGACTAGTTATATGTGGGGTCAGCGAAGTAATAACTAGGGGTGGAAAGACTTACAATACTAGATGCCCTCCTTTTAGTGCAGCTGAAATCCCTTCTTGAATTTGGACATACAGATAAACGCGTGCTCGCAAGTGGTTCTCTTCTGCTGAGAATGGTGGAGGAGAAGATAGTAGTGGGGGAGACTCGGCAACGGGAGCGCATAGAGCTCTGGCCTGAGAGAGGGCAGCCTCATATATAGCTGTTCGTTCGAGGTGAGGTGCCTCTGCTAAATATTAGACGTAAGCTAAAGCGGTTACAAAAAACTGCGCACCTTCCAATAATGGCAGAATTAGAAGCAAAATACGGACACTGTCAAATGTGGGCCTTCGCATTATGCCATGGAAATCGATGAGTTCCAATATTTCCCGCAACATTGAAGTCGTTTTCTCTCGATAACGCTTCCTTGCATATTTTAAAGTATCGCCAATAGGTTCAGCATAAACGGATGAACCGAAAGCCACACTTCGTAGATCACGGCTGCTAGTCGATATGGGTAGTGAATCGGCGACCTGCAATGGTCCACTGTCATCGCAATCATCTTTGATAGGAGAACCAGTCTCGTCAATCCCAAACGCAGCGGCCCAAAGGACCAGTAGCATAGCGAGTATACCGCCCTCATGCCCGAGACGACTGGATCCTTCAGTATGAGCGATATATCTCTGGTGAAATTCGTTAGGATCAAGGATGGGTCCTACACCAGAATCAGGGCCATAGATACTTCATTACAGGGGGGGCTCACGTTGAATGCAGAACCATGTCCAGAAAGAGGAAGAAAAGAAGTTTGGGTCGAGAGCAGGAATCTGGCTCGGCGTCCGAGCTGGAAATGTGGTGCTATCAACATTTATAGCTTTTCCGTAGATGGCTCTGCGTTATCAGGAGTAAATTCCTAATCACGACTTTGAAAAGAAACTTAGACTTGCTGGACCTGTTGCAATCGTCGACCACGCCGGAGGAGCTTGACGGCCTTCATCTCGGCATATTCATCCCTGTGCCGTAGATGCTTAGTAAAATGGGAATGCCCATGGGAAATCACTAACACGCAGTTCAGGCCCCGTTCTTTGCAGTTTGAACATTGGTGCGGTCCTGACGACAAGGGCAAGTCCTTAAGGTCACAACGCACTCTAATGGAACATTCAGCAAGATGAATAAAAAACAGCGAAATAACCAACCTCCTCATGCGACATGCGCCGCAAGCGGAGAATTGCTGGCGTGAGGATTTTGGCTGTGTTGAGCGGCGAGAATAGGAAGAAGCACTGCGAGCATTGGTGGAACGGGGAGACATGGGGTCAGAAGGAAAGAAGAGGCTGGAAGAATGTTTTATATAATAAACATACGAATTAAACGGATCTGAAAGAGGGAGATCGGCGGCGTAAATTGGTACGCGGCGACATGGATGGTTTTCTAGAGATTAGTCGCCGGGACCACCTCCGAGACTTGTCTTTCCATCATGATGGTCCTGCATGCTTGACGTCAATCATCAACTTTTTCTCATCAACACCGGCCAAATACTGCACTTTATCAACGAGGAAATCTCCACCCGTGAACCTAATCTCCTGCTGCCCACAACTCTTATCGTGACGTTACTATTGCACCGCCTTAGGCAATCCACTCAGCAGCGACCCTTCCATCCCACCTGCCAGCAGCCCTGACCTTTTCAATGCTTTTCGTAACTCTCCCGCAGTACGTTGCTCGACATTCAACTTTCTGTCTCGGGCCATGTGCTCAACGTCATCTCCGTATTTATAGACCAGGTGTTGCAGGTACTTGATTTCTCTGACTGATGAATGTCGCGCTCCAACACCTGTCAGCCTTAGCGACATTGTTGTGGCGCTTCCGTTGGTGACAGATATGCGTTCTAGAGCTGTCCCATCGATCGAAATTAGCCCAGTGAAGTACTACATGATTAGATCAAACGACGCCACTCTAAGTGCACCCCAAGTTCGGACAGCCGCGTGACAATAAAGTTAGTGGCCCCGCATGTGGGAAAGAAAAGCGGCGTGAACAATCTCATATGGCTGAAGTTTACGGCAATAAATTAAATTCAATAATGCCAATAATGCGGAGGAAGTGCCGTGTCTCTGAAATATTGAACGTGCACACACCTTCTAATGTATCATTTCCCTTCCCTCCGTCATGTGATTTCCCCAAATTCGTAACCCATTTTTCCCTTGCTTCAAGGCTAATCTTGGGTTCGTCCGTATCTTGGTTTACTTCGGAGCTATCTTTTGTTATATCTTCCGTGGCTAGATCGACACGAACTACATTCCCGGCTTCATCTCGAACAATCCTTCCGAATCCCTTAGGAATCGCAGGAGATATATCCGCGTCATGAGTGACATCACCCAGTTCCATAAGCATTGCAGATGACATTCCGGCCGAAGGAGGTTCTAGGCCGCCAGAGGCGGTGGGATTGAGGGCAAATATAAGACCGAGGGCGGCGTAGCTAGGACGAATTAGCGAAGCGTAAAAGCAAGAGAAGGGATTCAC
>QFEO01011944.1:0-12348 GCA_003316615.1 Amanita pseudoporphyria | reverse complement strand
TCATATATGGTGGGGCGGGGGGAGGGACGCCATTCTGACCGTTCTCGTGGTTCGCATCGGGAGGGGGATAGGCGAAAAAGGGAGCAGGAGGGTAAGCGCCGGGTGGGGGTGGTGTAGCATACGTAGCACCATTGAACGGCTGGGGGGTGTAAGCGACAACAGGCGGGGGATATGGATGATCCTGATTGGAGGACGCAGGCTTATTTGGCTGCTCGTTCGACGACATTTAGGGCCCAAAACTCGGTATTAGTGTAGGATATTGCTAAAATCGAGAAGGAAATGATTGTCGGGCACATTAGATCCATAGATAGCAGGAGCATGGTAAGAAAGAAGGGAAAGGAGGACAGTGTGAGCGGGAGAAGGGGATGAGTAGGAAAAATGCTCACTCCGACTCCGCTCAGACTCAGCTGCAGCGCCCCCTTAAAAAAACGAAAACTCGAAAAGTCCGCAGAATAGAGTCAACTGGTCGCTGAACAAAGGCTTTTGCTAGTCCTTTTTGGCTGCAGCCCGGTAAACGGTCTTTGGCTGGTGTGAGTGGGGAAAGCAACGTGCGAACACTGATCCTTGAACCTTATGTTGTTGTCTCTCGTACCCTTTGGGTCCGTGCGCACCACAATCGTTCATTCCTCTCCACCCTTGCCCCTCCCCACGATTCTTCGTTACAGATTGCGCAGGATGCATTGGAAATGCTGTGTTACATATGTTCTCGGCGCCGTGTCTCTGCCTGTTACACTATTTTCTCCGCCTTAACTCATGTCGACTCCGCTCACGTGGTCCATTTCATCAACCTACTACGTTGATTTGGTGGTGAACACTCAGCTTTATGCTGGTCGCCCCAGGATCAGTATATTAAACCTTTGTTTGCTAGGCACGTAAGCACTACGCAGCTGACCCTTGATTAGCCTACGTCATGGTGGCCTCGCCATCATCTCAAGATTCATTCGCGGGGTTTTGCGATGGACTTGAGGCATAGGTCGGGAACGAACAATTTCATAGCCGGATGCGGCATGGTTCTCAAAACCCAACAATTCGAGATTATTAAACACGGCGTAAGCCGTAAAAATAATACGCATGACGTTCATAGAATGATAATACCCGGAGTACCCGCGATCAGAAAGGACCAAGATATAAACATTCATGTAAGTTTACTGGGTCTCGACACAATCCAGATGGCTGCATCGACCTTGGCAGTTTCTGTGTTCATATCTTAGTCAAGGTTCGCAAGGGAAGTTCCGTAGTGACTTGGACTACCACCGAAACACAATCAGTGTCACGGGACATCATCTTGGGACCGAGATTCCTTCCAAGGAAACAACTTCTCATAGTGATATGCACAATAACCTTCGCAGCGCCACCGAATGCATCACTTCGGACCTCTCCATATGGCCACATAGGTCGTGCCACGCACCTGAAAGCCCCGTGTCAAATATGCGCGTTGTCCTGCGATCGCTAGCACAAGGCAAACATGCATATCAATGTAGTGTTAGGTTTGATCAAAAAAAGGGCTGTGCCACACATTGAAGACTCACCTCTGCTCAACTCTTGTTTTACCCACTGCAAGCAGTTTGGAACGTGCTAGAAGACGCAAAACTTTCATAGATAGGTTATGTCAACGTGGGCCACCTTTTACACACGCGAATATAAAACAAGGCCAGTACCGGCACCAGCGCGGCTATGATGAATTTTATGAAATGAATTTATTTGGAGCTTAAAGATAAGGCTCTTCCATCAACGTACAGGAATTTGAAATTCTCAGTATCTGGCATTATTGCTGTTGTTCCAGTGATCAACTCGAGCCATGGAAGGCGAAATTAAAGTTTTGAACCTAGTGCCTTTGACACACAACCACAACTTCGACCAGTCTTCGAAATTTGCCGACAGCCGCATTGTATTGAAACAGATCATGGGTCGTTAAGTTGTAATCTCCGCTAACCAAACCTGAGTCAATCTTAACAGTGGTCGTGCAAACAAGCCGGCAAAAAAAAAGTCAGGGAAGCCGCGATGGAAGCCAAGTTGCGGCACAAAAATTGTCCATCAATTTCACGTCATAGGACTGGCTGCAGCCGGAAATTTCTACTAACCGCTCAGTCGTTGACAAGGCCACGCATCAGTGCACCATTCTGGTATCCTTGAAACGAGGTTATCTAACAGTACTGCAGTATATTTAGCGCAGCCCTCGAATCATGTGTGCCTGGGTCTTTGGCTACGCAGTCCTGACCCAGACTCGGTCGGAGGGTGCCAGGCACATCGAACCCTTCCAGAGCATGGCGCAAGGACAGAATGGCGTCATATCTTAGCACACATTGTCGTCGTGACCACAAATGCTCCATGTCGTTGCAGAATAGTTCACGATGACCACAGAGCCACGTGAGAAGAGTAACTGAACGTCTTCGCCTGGATAACCATGGGGTACCTTCAAGCCAATCTGCCCTTATGACAAAGGAAGACGCAGACAGGAGTTCCCACTCTTGAATGCCCACGCGAGATAAGGGTCATCGAAGGCTTGGCCATGCATCATTTGCTGATTTCCTCATAGCTCTTATTCTCACAAAACGTGTCCAAAATATCCGCATCAGCCGTCTAGGGCAAATAATGGCGCTTGATGCCGTTGACTGAGACTGAATTCTACTTATATACAACATACTTCTCACATCCTGGTCTTTCCGTTCACTCTACTCCGTTCCTCTTCCTCTTTGGTTTTTAGTTTGCGCGTTCTGCCTTTGAACGCCCACCTAATCTGGTTTGGCATCCTCACATTCACGTCCAGCTCATCAGCCCATGCGAACACTAGTCCCGGGTTCTTCTGAAATTGCCGTCCCACGAAAATAACGTCCGCCCATTCTTTCTGAAGAATACTTTCGGCGAAAGGTCCTTCTGTGTACGTGCCAACGCTGCCAACGAGAAGGCGGCGACCATCCAGGCTGGGATGGGCGGCTGCACTTTGTAACGCATCTCTTGCAAGTGGGGCTTGGTAGCCTGGTCCAGGATGCATTTTTTGAGCGGGGTGAAGGCCTCCACTTGATACGTCCAAAAGATCGACACCGTGTTCGAATAGAATGGGAGCGAGGCGCGCCGTATCCTCTGATGTCCACGAAGGCTCATTGGGCAAGGATTCCTCTAGCCCGTCTGTCCCTGATATCCTGAGGAACAGGGGCATATCGTCTGGAATTACTGTACGGACAGCATCGACTATCTCGAGAGTCAACCTGGTCCTATTCTCAAAACTACCTCCATACTCATCGGTACGCTTATTGCTCACAGGGCTCAAGAATGAATGCAGCAAATATCCGTGGGCATTGTGGATTTCAATGACATCGAACCCAGCTCTGAGAGCCCTCTTGGCTGCGTTGACGAATGCGATAACAACTCGCTTGATGCCTCCTTTCGTCAGTTCTTTTGGTTGGGGATAACTCTCGTGAAAGCTGATTGCAGAAGGTGCCCATACGTCGTCTGGCCAACCGCCTACATCTTCCAATGCTAGGGGGTTTCCTGCTATCCACGGCGCAATCGTGCTTGCCTTACGGCCAGCATGAGCTATCTGAATGGCAATTTTCTGGCTCTGGGAGTGCGCGAACTGGACTATTTTAGACCATGCTTCGGCCTGGGCATCGTCCCATATACCAGCATCTTCGGGCGTTATACGGCCCTCGGGAAGAACAGCTGATGCTTCAACCACGCTGAGGCCAGGGCCACGGGTAAAGATACCGCCCACTTGCAGCGCAACGATAAGTACTCGTATACGACACAGAGAACAGCGACATACAGTGAGCGAGGTGCCATGGCGTTACTACCCCATTTTCTGCACTGTATTGGCAGAGAGGTGAAAGCTATCGTTATCAGTTGCCGACCCTGCAACTGACCCTTACAACGGTACTTACGAAGATTCTATTTGGAAACTCGACGCCTCGAATTTTGAGACTCTGGAAGAGTTTCGGAAGAGGAGCCTCTCCGTCTTGCGGTGGAGTAGCAGTGCCGGCTGGTGGAACCTGAGCGGCAATGAAGTAGGGAACATTGGGGGCGGGTTTGTTTGCACTGGAGACCATGGGGACGCTTTGATGCCATATTTTATCAGCCCATACGAATATATAATGCAACTATTCTCAATACTGTTACCTGAGAACGTGTCTGAATTACTAAGTATTCGCATGGCTGGGAGATTCCCATGACCCACGACATGCCATGGATTTTATATCAGGAATAGTGTGCGTGTGCGATTGTTGCGACGGAATCTGTATGGCAAGTCCCCAAGGAACTTTCATCCCGGCTGTTCGGACCTTTCCAACAACACGCGGGCTGAAGCGCTGATTTCTCAAGCGCCCTGCAAATCTTTTAAACTCTAATGCATGTTAATCAGGCTCCTGCTGGCATATCTCAATTTAGGTTCCCATGGTGCAAATTGGAGAGTGGTGGTCCATTTATCGAGCCACTTGTGAGAGTGCTGTGAGTATCTCGGTACGTTCGTGCCGTATTGCTTACTACGCCACGAGGACAAATAGCTCGGGTGTTGGCCCGTAGGCGCAGCGCGGCATCTTTGGCGAGTAACCGGTGCTCGCATCAATTGCGATCAATAAATTCAAATCCGTAAATAGTTATCCCCATCCTTCGTAACACTTATTCAGCGGATTCTAGTTTGTCTAACCCATCACTTCTGAAAGTACCAGATTAAAAGCACTACATGAACAGAGCGTATGCTTCTCGAGAAGGCTGCTGATGTGAGTTATGTCATCGTTAGCCATAGTACAACCCCTTGAAGCTTGAGTGCGACCCCTGGTGAAAGAGAACTTATCTACTGATCCAAGAACATGTTCTGCTCCGTCTACCCACCGCGAGGGATATATAATCCGTTTGTCGACGGTCTTGTCATTTTTGATATTTAGCATCGAACCGGGCATACACCTATAGGAAATGCGGAAACGGTACTGCTAAGCAAAATGAATGAAGCACAACTGGTACTTAACGTACTTAACTATGCTATGATGTACGTTGATACCCTTTAATTGATTCTCTAATACAGATATCACTGTTCCACGCATCGTGGTTATAAGAGAACTTATTTTTCATGCTTCGTGCTTTGTTGCATGGTTCAGAACGCTCACCGACAGGCGTGGAAAACAGTTAATCACACTACGACAAAATCTATTTTCATTTTATTCGAATTACCTGGGACTGCAGACGCAACAACGCTGGTGTCTACCCCCATACCAAGCCAAGTCCGAGATTCTAATCTGCAAGTCTGCATGGACACATTGCTGAGAACAATCCTCGAGCATACTGTCGTACATCCTTACATATCCGATTTACACACTTCGGAAATCCTGTAGGTTGAAATGAATGTTAGTTGTGATTCTTGGATATTCGGAGTGCCACGTCTAATGGTGCACTAGCATTAACGTAGCGTAAGGGCCTCATTTAATATGTTAAACTAGTATACATGGTACGCTGGAAGAACATGACTTGACAGCGTGGGAGGTATCTATCTGTGTGTTTTCGTACCACATGTCGGTGGAGACAGTGGAGACATCTGGTGACCAAGGGCGGGCTTCATGCGAACCAGCGTTAGCACCCGCGCCAGCTATTAATCTTCCCACCACCAACTCCTCACATTCCTCCTTCCACCCTTCTCAGACGGGTTTTCTTACTGGAATCGACACACAGAACCGCAAGGTCAGGGCTCATATGACTAAACGTGTCGCGCGCCAACTTTGTTTTCAGCGCCTATCCAGACCCTGCACGAGGCATGATCGAACTTCAATACACGTCCCTTGAGGAGATAGAGAAGGTGTGCCCGACTCGCTTTCCTGTAGTGGCTTGCGTTCATAAACATAGATCCACGCTGCGCTACGCGCAGGGCATAACAGCGGTAAACTACGGTCACTCGAGTACAGGAAGTACCAATTACTCCAACTCGGCTATCTCCTCAAAGACAATGCGGAGAGGTTCGCAGAGGCTCTGCAAGCAGATTTAGGAAGACCGTCATTTGAGTCCTACTTGTATGTCTACCTGCCATCCCATTCTTAATGTCACTCTTTCCCTCATCCGTTTTTCATTCCGTTTAGCGTGGAAATCAATACCACTATTGGCGACATCAAATCCGCGCACAACAGCGTCGAGAAATGGGCGAAACCTGAAAAAGCACCATTCTCTCTCAACTTCGCAGCAATGCGCCCAGTGATATACAAGGAAGCAAAGGGTGTCGTGTTAATCATTAGCCCATTCAACTATCCCATATGGTTGTCTCTTCCAATCATGGTGCGCCTCATTCTAGCTCCATATCAGATAGGAGCTGACTTGGTTATCTTTAGGCCGGTGCAATTGCTGCTGGGAATGCGGTCCTTCTGAAGCCTTCTGAATCGTCCAAGGCCGTCAGCGCCTTGTTTGCTGAGCTCATACCCAAGTACATGGATTCTGACCTAGTCAGGGTAGTAAATGGTTCTGTTGCGGAAACTACTAGAGTTTGTTTTTCTTTGGGCTGTATTTAAACTAGCACTAATGTTCAACTTGCCTTAGGTTTTGGAATTACCTTGGGATCACAGTGAGCGATTTGTTCGAGACTACATACCATAAGACTGATAATCTTGTATTAGTTCTCTACACGGGTACACTGAGTTTATTATTATATAACCTATCACTGATATGTTTGAACAGGAGGTGGACGGGTTGCCAAAATTGTCGCAACAGCCGCTGCCAAGTTCCTCACGCCGGTCACTTTAGAGGTAGGTTACATGACGATCCTTGATTCCGTTTTATGATTCGTTCTATTCAGCTCGGAGGCAAATCGCCTGTCATCATTGATCCGAAATGCGACCTATATGCAACAGCCCGCCGTATCCTATGGGGAAAAGTTGTCAATGCCGGTCAAACATGTCTTGCACCTGACTATATCCTTGTCCCGAAATCATTTCAAGATGAGCTTATTAATGCACTCGTCGCACAGTGAGTGCGCTTGTATTCACGTCTCTACTACGCACCGAATAGCTACTGACCATTTGTCATAGATACAAGGTCTTCTATCCCGATGGTGAAATAAAAGATGATCAATTCGCTAGAATGATTTCACCGGGGGCGTTCAAGCGCGTCAAGGGTCTGCTTGACGCTACAAAGGGCACGGTCGTTATTGGCGGTGAGACAAACGAGGAGAAGAAATACATCGCTCCAACGATCATCAAGGACGTCGCAAAAGGAGACTCACTATTAACCGAGTACGTAGCTCTAGGACCTCACTCTCCTGCCTAAAGCTGAGGTGTGTATAGGGAGATCTTTGGACCTCTTCTTCCTATCGTACCTGTCAGCGACATCGACGAAGCCATCGCGTTTGTGAATGCAGGGTGGGTAATGATCTCATCAGAAATTATAAGACGGCTGATATTTGCTTGCTCTAGTGATCATCCTCTCGCAGTCTACGTCTTTTCGCAGGATCAAGAAGTGAAGCGGCGAGGTATGCCTAAATAGGTATATCTGGGCCTAGGACAACTGCTAACGACAAACAACAGTTTTCCAAGGAACTAAAAGTGGCGCCGCCATCGCCAACGATACTCTCATCCATGCGGCAGGTGCCTCCTTCGTAAACTCATTCACTGGGGCAATCTGTGACTCTTTACCCATTTTATAGCCGACGGACTACCCTTTGGCGGTGTGGGCGGTAGCGGATGTACGTCTCCCAGAGTCATGCATTTTCTCTCTCATGTCTGATCCGTCCTCCAGACGGCATGCATACAGGAAAATATACATTTGACACCTTCACGCACTTTAGGTCTTCACTCGACTCCCCAAGTTGGTAGGTGGACTCATCCGCAAAAATACGCGCGATTCCTTACTCTAGAATACTCTACAGGGTGGACAAGCTGCTTGGTTTCAGGTTCCCTCCTTATACAGTAAGTTGTGCATTCACCAAGATTTTACGCCTGCCTCATTCCCCCGAAATAGAACAAGAAATTCAAGAAAATAGATCTCCTTTTACCTACCGGCCTCCCTCCTCGCCCTACAGGCCCTCCGGCGATTGCTGGAACTGCTTCTAAATGGTCAAGAAAGTGGTTACTTCTAGCGCTTGCCATTGGCGTTGCGAGTGCACTGACGAAGAGAGCCAAAAACGTGTTTGAAGCCAATGGTGCGCGATAGGTAATTGCTTCTTGCTCGACTCGCCGGACGTATATACTTTTGATATTGTCTTCCATCTACTGTATGGATCCACGGCATTATATTTATGTATCGCTGGTATAATTACAAAGAGTTCAGGCGAATGTCAGGCTAGAATGGTACTGGAACTAGCGACATAGATGTAAAGGTGTTCATAGTCCTACAGCGGATGAAGAATGATGACATTAAACAGGGAAACGTGACAAATCTATGGTACCAAGACGTCTATGAGTAATAATTTACATGTATAGCTCATAAGAATCGCGGAAGAACGTTATTTCTCCTGTACGTGGCCATTACTGCCGTTCCTTGCGGATCCGTCAGAGGACTGCGCGGCAGCAGAAGCTTCCTCTTTTCCACGTGCCAAGATGTCTGTTAGGTTCTTGCGGATAGTTTCCAACAAGGGATTGATCTGTTCACGAACTTCCTTCCCTACGCGCGTGACCTTCTCCTGAAGTGGAAGATCGTTGGCAGTAACGATGGACGAGAGTTCAGAGACAGCTGAGGATAGATGGGAAGACACCTCATTGTATGCTTGTTGAATTTGTGGTGGAATTCGGGCCTGAATTTGAGAAGTGGATTCGTGCAATGTGGACGACGCTGTGGACTGTAAGGATGCAGACAAAGATGCCGTGGACGCTTGTAGTTTTTGTAATTCTTGCAGCATTGAATCAGAGAGCTCATTTATCCGCTTTTGGGCACTCGTAATGTGAGATGAGGCTAATTGAGTAATAGCGTGTGCCGTCTCTGTAGCTTTTTGGCTAAATGCTGCGCATCAGAGAGCATATATGCGCAAAGGCAACGGAACACGTACACGATCGCGGACTGCGCTTGCAATTGTTTGAAATGCTCGTTCGAATATACATAGATATTGTCCTTAAGCGTCTTTGACAGTGCGAGAGCACGTTGATACTGGTACTTCGTCTCGGGGCGCGGGGAAGAGGATCCCGTCTCAGAGTTCAAGCGAGTAACAGCTACCTCGAAGTAGTCGACAATGGGAGCAAATTGCTGTAGCAGAAGGTGAGTATATGCGCGTGATCCAGTGTAGCAGCCAATGTACCTGATCAATGCCTTGTGCTACATTTATCGCAGGCGACTTGATCCTCTCATCAATAGCCTTGTTGGCGACGTTCACAGCATTCTGGCGGCTCTCGCGTACAAGAGAAGCAACCTCTTCTGGCTTCGCCTTGAACGGATAAGGATACCTAGACTCAACAACGTCCACGGCCTTGTTGGCAATTCCATCAGCTCGCTCAATAAGAGGAGCTAGCCGCATTTGCAGCGGCTCAGTGTACTTGTATGCGGTGGTCGAAAGACCCTTAGCGGTAGTGTAGGGTTGTCGTGTAAACGCGTTCGATGACAAGGCGTCATTGATTGTCTCCAAGGACGAGGAGACTAGCGGAATTGACGCGACTCGGTATAGAACAGTAAGCTCTGGGGCGTTCTGGGTTGAAGTCTGCGTCGCTGTAGACATGATAGAGGGTGTGATGTGGAAAAAAATGCTGCATCTGTAAAGCCTCCATGTTTAAAATACCGTCACTCCTGTTTCGCATGTGATTTCCGAGGCAGCTTCGCACGTGACCGGGATTTTTTTCTTGCCATTTTTGACAATGGCGAATCTCTGATTAACACGACAGGCGGTGTGCTTCGATGACGACTAAACACGCCAAGCGCCTCTGCGGTGCTTTCTAGTATTTCCGATGCTGCTATCGACTTTTCCGCCCACCGGTTTGCACAACCTATGTATGAGTCAACTAGTCCATATAACTGAGAATCGGGCAAGCCATGCCAAAATTGAGATCGCCTTTGCGGTCCAGTGGCTCCTCCCTCACGACGCATCGCGATGTAATTGACACCGAAGTGTCGAGAGAATGGCACGCACGACGGCAAGATTTATCCACCAATAAATTCTTTGACAGCCCGGGAAGTTTGGAGCTTATGATCTCAGACCCTGCGGCTTATCTCGGACATTCCGGTGAATTGCTGATAAGGATAGATACGCATTGTTAACCTCAGTATTTGTTTCTACTAGCATGAACATACTTTTGTCGCACTTCTGATATCTTTCATACAACCTATTTTTATTCTGTTCTTATCGTCAACTCCTCATTGCAGTTGATCATCAATGGGACATTGGAAATTGCACCCTTCTTTCTATTCCTGGAGGAACGTGCCTTCTAAGAATCCGAGACTCTTAGTTACGATGTTACTAACTATAGACACTATCAGGCACCTTTCAATGCAACAATAGTAATATCAAAGGACTCGCATGGACACGAGTTCTCCTGATGATGGACTGCCCACCCGTACTACTCGCGCTGGAGAGCTTATCACCCAAAAGGTGAAATTCTGTTACGTATGTGCGACGTTGAACTGTAAGCAATACATGTATCTGGTCGATGATATATCATGTCTGCCATTAGAGATCGAGTGAGATGTAGTGTATATATACATGACAAGAAATTGAGATGACTTCTAGACCTCAAATGATCATGGAGTGTGAACATAGAAGTAAGTATAGAAACAAGTAGAGGGTTAAAAATGGCGATAACACTAACGCCACTTATCCAAAATGAGAAAAGCATAGAAGTTGTTTTATTGAAATGAATGGTCTAGAACTCAGCGGGGATGTTCGGTGACGGTTCATGATTTTGCAAGGATCAACCCGATTACGACGTACAGGATCGTCATTGGGGGTGTGATTATGCAATATGACCAGAAGATGGTGCGACTGATGAGCCGTTCGAATGCGTCTCCAGATGCGGCTTGTGTTATTTGAGCCAGTGTCAGAGCAGGCGGAGAAGAAAGCAGTAGAACGTTTGCGACAACAAAGACGGGACTAGGTGGGTAATGCATGAGTTAGTGGGATGATACACGGTTGGATATTGATACGCACTCTGAGAAAACATCGTGAACACCGTACTTGGCGCTAACCGCCATCAGAGGGAGTAGTATCAGCGGCGTAATAAACATCCTAGATGCAATGGCCACAATAACCGTCTTCGTTTCGCCAGGGTGGTCTTCAGACGTAACCTCTTCGGATGCCTTGAATGTAAAGCAAGACTTGAAGAATTCTTTAAAAGACGTCGATACGGCCTTTCCCTTTCCTTCCTCGTTAGAAGGATGGAAGTACGCTCCGAGAACAATGAGCGTCAATGGTATCGAGCATTTACCCGCTGTCGATATGGCGCCTTTCACTGGCCGCATGCGATTTTCAACCGCGTATTGCAGTGATGGTATACATGCTACGACCAAAGAAGTAATGGCAGCCCACAATGGAGCAGTCATGATGCCATTTATTGCGCTTAAGATGCGGTGGAGTGGTCTCTTTCCGCTCTTTTGCTGGATATCGACAATTTTAAACCGCCGGTGAAACGCCGGGAGCGATGAGGGGCGTCTTCCAGTGATCTGTAGGGGATCAAAGTCTGAATCCGAATCTTCGACGTCTGAACTTGCGACTGAAATCGTCGAAGAGGTGGTTGTGGAATCATTTGCGAGTTCACTACGCGACGAAACGGGCGTATTAGGAAAAGAATAGAACGTCATACGAGGATGAGGACGAGGCGAGGGTTTTTTCCTTCGTTTTGCATTAACGTCTTTGCCATCAGCCATAACGACAGTGCGTTCTGCTTCCGATCCAGTATAGCTCGTGATTCTACTATCGTATGAAGCAAGAAGTGGACGGCGTTCATCATCTGGGCCTGTTGCCTTGACCTGGGTTTCGTCATCGGCTTGAGTTAAAAGCTTTACTCCGTAACTCCACCTAATCTGTAATCGTCAAGAATTAGAGTCAGATCTCGAGGTATAAATAATGATATCATACCACCATGCCAAGAGTGCTATAAAGAACAAGATATGTCAAAGCTCGACCAAGCATAATGTTTTCGTTGTCGTCCTTGCCCCACATAAGATCGGGCACAGTAATCACGAGACTTTGCATCAAAGCTATCGGCAACGAGTTCGAGTTCATAAACATGGCTGCGGCCATAGCAAAACATCTTAGAGAAATCAATATTCGCCGGACGCTAGAGCCGGCAAAACTACCTCTGAGATTCTTTCAAACGGCACATTGTTCCGATTACGAACGCGACGCCCATCGATGTGAGAGTGACGATAACAAAGAATATGGGGATGATCCATAATTCTCGCAGCTTCTCTGTGACGTTACGTATCAGACCGCAGTACCGGGGTCCGGACATATCACAAACCTGGTGT
>QFEO01011940.1:17419-31014 GCA_003316615.1 Amanita pseudoporphyria | reverse complement strand
TACTATGAGTTACACAGATGGTCGAAGCTTTGACTTAGTCACTTACATTGCAGCATTATTAACTGTGACCGCAATTTCAGTTAAGAGCGCACTGGCCAGGACATTAAGTCTCTTACCGAGGATATCTAGTCTTGATTCAAGCTTTAAGAACGTCTCCGCAGACTTCTTCGCCTCCCTTGGGTCGCTTAAATCGAGCTTGAGCCAGATAACCTCCCCATCTCCTGGGGAGAGACCTTCGGATTTTAATCTTTGAATCGCGTCCGATGCTGCCTTTCCATCGCGTGCTGCAAGGTACACTTTTGCACCGGCCCTAGCGAAACACTTCACGGTTTCATATCCGATTCCTCGGCTAATGTGACAACGACGCCAAAATGAGGATTACTACGCAATTGTAATATGAATGCTTACTTTCCTCCTGTGACAATGACAACTTTTCCCTTGAGGTCGATAAGGTCCCTGGCTGGGTCAAAACTGTTCTTGGTGAAGAGGTTGCCCATGAGTCTGGTCGTAGAATCGAGTTTCACGTAAGTATAGGTCAGTTATGAGTCATCGTGTGGACGCCTGACTACTCATTCCCAGTGAGAAATCCCACGGGCGAAATCTGCTCGGATCAGTGGGAGCTCATATCCCCGCCCTCCTTTCATCTCCTCGTGATATCGAGGTGCCTTCACATATTGCCAATCCTACAACCGACATGATTTTACTCTCTCTCCAAATTCCATATCAATATATGCCTTGAGTTGCTTGGTTAGAAGACGGCAAGATCGGGTCAAAGGCGCTCACCCCGGATTTAAAGAGTCCATCGGGAAAATTAGATGGCCTTGGCTTTGACAAAATTTTAGACGCGGGCTTGAGTAGTTATGGATGTTTTGTTGCCTTGAAATAGGATGGGCCGGTATGGGTTATGAAAATGGAGGATGATCGGACAGTGGAGCGAGTTCAACACTTGTAGGTATGTTTAGTGTCGTATTCTGTCGTTGCGATGGGCTGATGTTAGATATTACATGGAGGAGTTCCAAGAGTTGCATTTGGCGGAGGTGTGGATAAAGAAGGGAGAGTGTATGCTGCATGTGTCTTGTGGTCTAAGGGGTCAGGTCAACACTGAGTGTATGCTTTTAGGAAGGTTCTAGTGTATCTAATCGTAACCTTAGAAAGCTGTTGTAGACATTGTACGAACTCAATTTCCCTTCGATGCGTTTACACACGGATCCATCGACCACGTACGTTATGTTATTTTACGCCTTGAGAAACTTACCTGCATAACAGGTCGCGCTTACTCTTACCCCGAACCCTCATCTAGTAGTTTCCACAGATACAGGAACAGTATAATTGTGGTCGTTGTTTTCTGGTTCACACTTGGACATCCAACCAGTTACGGAACTACTGTGGAATAGGGAAGAAGGACTATCAACTATATCAGCATCGGAATTTGTGGAGCCTCCAGAACAAGCGTCGACAGTATCTGGTAGGCTGGAAGGTGAAGGGTACATTGGGCGGCTACGACGACAGCTGGTAGAGGCACAGGTCAGTTGCCGTTTCAGCTAAGGCTGAGGTCAGCCACTAATGTACCGGAAAACAGAATCTCCCCCGTTATCTGTTCAACTTTGTCGTTCGCTTCGCAATGGTGTCCTACCCGTCATCGACCGCCCCCTCTTCCATCTTCGGATTCCGACAACTTATCATCGCAGCTACTGAATTGGGAAAAGTATATGCGATTGATACGACGAGCGGAGAGATTGTGTGGAGTCGCATTTTTGGCCTTGGATGGGCTGGCCAGGTGGGAATGACCCGGAGGGTCGTGGGTGGCCGGGTGGATGCGGTCAAGTGACCAAGCCCGTTGGGAGCAATGGACAGGAGGGAGAAGGGCAAGAAGTCAAAGATCGTCCCCGGGGCGACAGACGAAGTGACGAGGCCGGAGTGTTGTGTTGATCGCCCAGCGAACCGCGCATAATGTGAGTTTTTTTATTTCTAGCAACGAATTTATTTATTAATTGGGATTGTGGTGAAGACCTCGGTCATATTCCATGTCGATGCGATGACGGGTGTTGATGTACGAAGCCGAGAAGCGAAGCAGTCGAGAGATGCATACGGCTTGTTGCAAGGCCTAGATGTGATTCAAGGCCCCATGGTCGAGGGATTCCTGTTGTAAGACGAAACAAGGGTGGTGGTTATGCTAGACGAATCCTTGCAGGTGCGCACGGTAGTTTCACGACAGCTATGTTGTTGATTATGTCCCTTCAGGTTTACTTGTATCCCGAGAACGATGAAACAAACTCAATATTAACCCGGGTAGCATCATCGTTGTTCTTCCCCTTGACATCGAGTATCGTTGATTCCAAAGGCGGTATACCCAGAAAGAGGATTATAAGTCATGGAATGGATCGCTATGGACATGATCAACTCGCCAAGCATGAATAAATATTCCCCGTTTCATTTGGTCTCAAAATATTTCAAACTTCGACATTCTAATTTTTCCCATGGAGTACAACAAAGGTACCCTGAGGGCTGTGAGTACTAGCTTCTTCCCCGTACTGCGAAAGCTTCTGGGTCTATATCTCGTTGACAAAACGAAACTTGTCGAAAACATTGTCGACCGTGACCGCCTTGGGGCGGCGAAGTTGATCTTGTTCTTCGACCCAGACGTTATGGGAAGTCCACCATGCTGCAAATGCTCAAGTAATTACGTTGGCTTATATGCACACTTTGTACTAACGCTTTTTGACCAGTTCTTTTTTCTCCATCCGAGTCCCTCGCCGTGATGATCCCGTACCGAGTGTGGTTTTTGCACGCCTATATATCACGTCTAGACAGGATATCTGCACGAAGCACATGGAAAAGTATCCAGTTATTTTCTGTGACTTCAAAGTTCGTGTACCTTCCCCCCAAACTTTTCGGACAACGGATTTATGCGTAGCAGAATCTCACCGGCATGTCTTGGGAGGAGATGCTTTCGGACTTCAGAGACTTAGTTTCCGACCTGTACGCGAAGCGGAAAGATGTCCCCATGCCTGAGTCTCTTGAGCCCTGGGATCAGGGCTATTTTGAATCAATTCTTAACAAGACAGCTACGGTGGGCGACTTGAAGAGGAGCTTGTACAAATTATCCTTCTATCTTGACCGGAAGTTCCGTCAGCTAGTTATAGTACTTATTGGCGAATATGAGGCGCCGAACAACAGGGCCTGTTATTCCGATGAAGTGCGTTCTCTCGCTCCCTCTCTCTTCCCTCTCTCTATCACTGTTGAGGTTAAGGACAAGTATTCCGGGCCAATGAGTTCTTCGGGCGTGGTGTACTTCCTGTTCTCTTGAAGGTGATTAGATTAAATTCCATTGTAGAATATATAATAATAAATTTATTCTCAGACGAATGAAAGCCTACAATATGCGATTTTAGTTGGTGTTGCCCCAACAGCAAAATCTGGGTGGTATTCTGGTTTGAACAGTGTTCAGGTGCATCGCTTTAATCTGTCAAGGCGTAGCGCCTCCTAATCATTACTAGACGCATGCGCTGCACAGAGCGAACTTCTCTTTTGCTGGCATGTTGATGCTCACGGAAACTGAAGTCGAGCAACTGCTCCTACACTGCTGCTGGCGAGATCAGTGTATACAATCCCGTATCTGTCATGTCTGCACTCGAAGCATCCAAAATTGGGAATCGTTGGGTCGCAACAGGTTTGCCAACCACGATCCTTTTTGTGACGTTGACTCCGCTGTACTATGCTGGCTACCTGACCATGACAGTATGTTATTTCTATCCAATGATTCTTTCTATTCTAATCTCTGCAAAGCCAGATGGCTGGTTTGAAATACCGAATGCGGAGGTCATGTTGGACTGGGCTGGATGGATTATTCCCCGTGTAACATCTTGCAACGATATTCTCACGACGTGCGTGGAGGGTCTGGTAAGCGACTTTGAGGCGAAGTGGCCAAATTTTATGCAACAACAACTCGATCCAAAGCTAGTCGGCAAGGCGCAAGGTGCTATCAGTCGTAAGAATCTGGAGAGAATCTACCATGTTTTGTTTTGGGGCCTCCTTCAATCCCTCAGAGCGAAATACTGGGAGGTCACCATTGAACCTCGAGGCGGTGATGGTTATATTGACATTTGTCTGTGCCATAGAAGGGCGCGTATGGGCGTCCTCATGGAGCCTCCCACAGCTACAAGGGCCCAGTAAGCAATGAGAGAGAGCTCTGAACAGGTATGATATTGCAATGATATGCTTTTCATATAGATTTGTCTTATCTAGCATGATACGGAAGATAGTAGATGATAGATGAGGCACTGATTGTCAGTGATTGATGATCGTCGATGATCGGACACGTTTATAGAATTTTTATTCGTCTCAGAGTGCAGGTACACCAGTCTCCATGGAAATGGTAGTTATAGATGAACCAGTACTTGGTAGGTAACACCAAACTCAAAACAGCCAGTTTACCACCATTGATAAAGTTAGTGATGCAAGAAATTTTTAAGTTTTATCCCTTACACAATGAGGGCGTTGTGTGGCTACAAACGGACATCACGACCCTGCGCACTCTTAAAGAGTGTTTCATTTTTCTCATGACCGATCTACGGTGCTTATTATGATGGTCAAAGCTATGATACAGTAATATTATTACATAGAATAGTAAACTCCAAATATGTATAACGTTATCCGACCGATTGGCGTTCGATGTCCTGTCATGGACAAATGCGAGATTTGTGCAGGGTGAAACCTAGACCCTCCAAGGACGCTTGATTATTGGGATAGGCCAGTTCCTTCAACTCCTCTTCCAAGCCTTTTGGGTTTGGGCAATTGATAACATTCATCTCGTGCAACCTTGCAGCCGCAGCCCTAAGCCACACTCGGCACGTAAATGTTTCGTCCTCGTCTAGCGGAGTTTCGAGCGGCACGGTTTGTAAAATACTGTCAAGTTTTTCCACAGTGCATGAATCGGGACTATCTGCGTTCAGAATCAATTACAAACATAGTATCAAGCTGGTATCCAAGAGGTGCGTACTGAGCTGGACCACAACGCAGGCATGCTTCGACCTCACTATGAAATGTTCGTCTCGCTGGTATAGCCAAGATTTAGCTCCGATGACAGCATGGAATTTTATGGCATCCTCCGCGCTGGTCGGATAGATGAAACTCCAATGGTATACTCCTTCTCCGCGAGAGAAAAGGGCCGCGCATAGGGCCCGTTGAGGAAGTGGAGGCCGCCGTACGGGCTATATTGTCATAAGTACCATCGCCGGCGACTAACACGGCAACGTACTGACCTCGAGCTGCATCGAATAGGGCACAAATATCGAGCGGGGAGCCTCTTTCTCTCAGTTTGCCTGGTTTTAAGCGCGACCCACAGTAATGCATTACCGGAAATGAATTTATAAAGGCCGTCCGTGCAGTCTGCAAGTAGAGTTAGATTTGACAGCCTCGGCCCCGTTCTACTCACTAAATTAACCAATTTCTAGCCCTGACAAACTATAACAGTTGTACTATTTCGATCGAGGCGGATCATAATTCACCGTAAATATCGATATTTTCACTTTCGTGCGGGGAATCTCAAGACGTTGATAAATTAGACGTCAAAGAATGCATTCCGATCTATGGGTTGTGTCCCCTACCCTCCTTACCGCTTGGCCTCTTCTAGTGTGTAAGGATGATTGATTGATTTTACTCATCGGTGCTTCTTCATGTGCTCCGTTACTCCTATCGCTTCGCTCTTAGTTTAATCCGTCGAAGTCGTAATTTCAACCGAGGAACACTGAACAAATCCGATGAATGAACCCTCCCAAGAAATGCAGTATTATGTATACACGTACGGTACCGCGTGTTCAACGTTTATTCGCATCACCAATCAGGTGAATTTGATAGATTGAAATCGAAATTTGTCCCTGAATACAGTTGCGGGTTATACCAATTTCCCGCTGTTGACCCTCTTTGCTCCTCCGTCAGTTTAAAGAGAATAGCGAGGTCAGGGTGCATAGAATTTGGATATATGAATGTGCGCCGTCGTCGTCAGCATCTGAGCCAACTGCTTTATTTGTAGTTGTTAGGAATTTCAGAGAGTTCTCAACAACTCCCAAAATGCTTGTTCGAAAGGTCCATTTTCCTTGCCAAAGTTACATTCGAAACATATCGACAACTTCACCAGGCGTTCCTGCTGCTGTTCATCGCGGCACAGCTTTTGAGGAGCGTTCTTTAAAATTGCTGCAAGAAAATCTTTCAATGTCACTTCGGCGCGTTGGGGGCAAGGAGGACGGGGGTATCGACCTCCAAGGCTGGTGGTGGCTTCCCCCATCCACTTCTAAGTCATCTACCAAAGTGGACGTTAGTCTGTGGCCAACGGATCGAAGGCGTCTTCGCGTCATTGCTCAGTGCAAAGCAGAGAAGAAGAAAATTAGTCCTAATTATGTGCGCGAACTGGAGGGCGTTATGTTTCGCTTTCTTGCTTTATCTGGAACCGCGTCAGACGTACTGCGTAGTGGCTATATGGGCGGTACATCTGAGAATCCATTGACGGATTTGCAGCATCCCCTTGTTGCTTTGTTCATATCCGAGTCACCATTCACGAAGTCTACCCTTCTACGGGCACATTCTTCCCCTCTTCCAATCTTCCTGTTGTACATACCACCGCCACGACCAGAAGATATAGGCGACGCCAATCTGAACTCAATGACGGTGAGAAGGGACGCTAACGAAGGTTTTGGTTCCGCCTTCTGGAATCCCGCTCTTTCCGGCAAGCGTGGAGTATTAGGAGGAGAAATGGAGATACGCTGGGAGAGATCTGTGGATGACAGTGACGGCAGACCAGGCTTATGGTGGCGTAACAGGAGATTGGCTAGCTGGGTACCGGAGTGTGGCGTTGCCTCAAACGTGACGACATCGCGGCAAAGTTAGGTTCTAGAACGGTGCATCGCGTTCGAGCGCGCAAATCATTCTTACCAATTAATCTACTAAAACGACCCTCATTCATGACCCAAATGGGTGGAATATCTTGAAAGCGGGTCAATCCGCGGAACATATAAAGGTTCTGATGAAACAGTTGAATGAGGGCGGGAGAGAGCCCTTGGATCTATTCGCTACAGGGCGTCTTATATACGTATGTATCATTTCTAGTTCCATTTTAGTTTGTTTACTTGTTCGCCTTTATCGATGGTCGCAGCCGAATCCTTGATTCTCAACAGACTCCGATATGGAAAAGAGATCCCGCAATGCTTGACGAAACATGTGGCTCACACGCACTAGCGGCATTTGATTTACTCGTCGACTCGCTACCAATATAATATATCAGTGAAGCACTTCGGATGAATCTACTTTCCACGGGTAAATTATGTGCCAATCATTTCCCTAAGTGGGTATCGGCGTTTGAAAGCACCCGAACCGCCAGACGTTGTTGATACCGCAAGCTGTACACGTGGACTTTCACCCCCCCGTAACCCTTAATACTTTCCGCAGCTTAAGCCGGCTGAATGACAAATATTCCTTGCTATACGACCCGTGAAGTTCAATCACATAATTGCCTGAGAAGACTCATATTTGTATCAAGCTATTGGTATTATCGGGCTATACATAGATGCAGGGTAGTTACAAACTTGCAATGTACGTGTAAAATAAAATAGGGGTCTGAAAATGTATCATTGTATCAAGGAGGTTTGTAAAAGATGTTGCCGTAGAACCATATCTCTTACTATTAGATAGTTAGCAATGGAAACGATCTTTACGACGAAGACGCACGATTGCACAAAATAATTTTAGTCGATTCGGTGTCCTGAAAAGAAAAAGACACCATCAGGAGGAGTAGTAGAGCAAGTACGGCTTACATACCGTCACTGACGTGAAGTGGCAATAGAACATCCGTTCTACTAACGAATGTTGCGAAAAAATATTAGCTAATGAAATGTGTTTTTATAAACGTGCGACGGAGATGATAGGGCGGTTCGTACCAAATTTGCGGCGAAGATCTAGCATCGATAAGACCGCAGGGTAAGTTATCGTACATTAAAGACACCGAAACATACATTTTGATGCATTCTCAAAGTCGTTCGGCCTGTCACCATAGGAAATAACAAATTCTGCCAACCTTAACCCGGCTTCAAGCTTCATTTTCATGATATCAATCTTGTTGAGAAACAGAATAAGGTTTGTGTTTTTTAAAAGCTTGTTCGAGACGAGCGATTTCCACAGGTTAACTGAGTCCTCCTAATGTTTGTTTTGTAAGCGATTTAATACCAATATTAGAAAAACAAACCAATCTGTTCACGCTTGTGTCCTCGACGAGTACTTGATCGAAACAACTGTGATAAAATATTAATGGAGATTTCTGAATTGACTGATTGACAAGACATGCCTAATGGGCGCCAGGAATATTATGGCATCCATGTCATCGAAGTAAGGGACCCACGCAGCTGTTAATGTCGGTGGTTTTACATTCAATTGTGGCGGGGAAGGCAAACCCACGCACCTCTCTGTGTTAATGTAAGATCGGGAGCATGCGGAAAAGTTAAAGATATTCACCTGCGACCTATGGCCGCCCACGTCGTATACCCGCCAGTCTTGCCATTGTGATGAACCTACCATGTAGTTGGCACCAGAACGAAAAATTAAAGATTGAAAATCACCTGTGCTGATCTTGAACTTGTGTTCGATGACACCTATGGGATGCCGGTGTAAGAACAGGAAACCATTTATAAAGAGAAGGGCACAAGCCTAGCGTTTTCAATCGGGCTCGAAGGATATCATCTACATGGGTGATTAGTATTGACTCGCGATCCATAATTATTCACGCACCATCCGTTGGGACATACCGCAGCGACGTGACCCTATCCAATGAATCTAGGAAGCTGCAAGACATGAATATAAAAACACGGAGAATATCGCCAAACCTTACAATCCCGCAACCTCTTCTAATCGTAGACTCTGCTGTGCCAAATGTTCCTGCACTACAGGATCATTCCACAGCCTTGTCATGTCTTCTGAACACGCATGAAGAACGACACCCGGGTCATTTGGATCATCCCAGTTAATACCATCCTCGCTACTGAAACTTTCGCGACTCCGAATCCTGTCAGGGCGCATGAAAGCGTCTTTCCACCGGACAGCCGCGTTGACACTGATCTCTTTGAGAAATGCTCGACCCCGATCAGTGTAGGACAACTGAACCGCCTCCAGTTCTCCCGTACCAGCGAGTTTCAAACGGCGTAACAACGTTTGCTCAACTTCTAATAATGGCAAGAGACGCATTCGCAGCTTCAGCAGCTCAGGTGACAGCGAAGAAAATCCCCCATGGATTGTTCCGGCATGGTCTATAGCATCCAGGATGAGATGAATCGATCGAACGACGTTCAGTTGTATGATAGCTCTCCAGGAAGCTCGTTCTGCGCGAAATGCCTGCAGGACAATATTGAGTTTTGTAAATATTGCTAGACAGATCGATACCTACCTTTGGCTCGTACATGAGCTGGAAGTCTTCAGGAATTTGTGAGCAAAGATGTTTTCTGCATAGATGTTTGCATACTTTTCAATGTCGTAGATTTTCCTAGTAATAATGAGTATCTATACTCGACAGATCCTGTGGTGTCGACGTACCTGACTCGCTTTGCCCTAGCCGAGCATGAGATGACGATTTTCAAATACCCAAAGATCTCTTACCAAGTAAAAGTATCTTAACAGGTTTTGGCCCTTTCCGCTCCGCTACTGCCTGGTTCTGTAGCTCTTCATCAATGGCATCTGAGTTTACTTTCGCCTCATGTTCGCGTTCAATTCTAACTAAGCGTTCTCGATGTGTTTCTGTTGGTGGGGGTCGGATCGCAATGGTAAGAGGATCTTCAGAGATAGCTGCGTGGGCACTGCCCACCCTAGCAGGCATTAATGGGTTTTGAATGGTGGAAGGAATTTAAGAGAAAGGTGATAGAGTATGAAACTAATGATGGAGACCTGTATACAGGCCTCGATTCGGCGTTGTTTGGGTATTTATGGATAGATGGGTCAATTTTCCCAGCCATGTCATGGAACACGATGAAGATCAGTACCTGTGTTGAAGAGATGTCCAAATCCAGTCATCATCATCACCATCATCATCGTCATCATCACCATCACATCTCTCCAAATATTCCAGTTGAGATAAGTCCAAATTGGGTTTGTTACTTGCAGGTTTTGCAGGTGATATGTTCAGATTACTCTATGTACTAATTAAATCCTTGTGAAACGTGTCGCATGCTGATGTCAAATGGGAACTTTGTTCACTCCTGTACGACCCAAAAATAACCAAATACGTCATCGGCCGTTGCACTTTTGGATTCTAGCAGTTGTAGACTCTGCTCTGCCAGGAGGCAGTTCATATTAAAGGTGAAAAGGACGTTTCACGTCTGTGCCTAACACTGCCAACGCTGCGCGCATCAGCAGGGTCCGGATAGTTGCAGAATTACATAATAAATGACAAAGGGTCACTCTTTCCCTTTAAGGCGCTCAGGTGCGGCAAACTTTGTTGCCTCCACAAAAACAACCGCCAGACGGCCTTAAAATAACTATTCTATGTCCGTTGACTCAATTCCTGAATAAGCTGAAGGAAGTGAACATTGGGTATGATCACTTGTTGTCAATCAATCTAACAAGAACCCAGCTTCACTGCTGCCGAGACAATGCATATAACACATAATAGGCTCGGTTCGCTTGTCGCCTATGGGAAGTACCGTGCAGAGTTATCATCGCTCGATTGAATCTAATATACGGCGGGGTTAAGTATGAAGCAGGTAGGTATTCCTAAACCTGTGTATACTACTCAGAGTTCGCCGTTAGCAAATTACGCCGACAGCCCGATAGCCGAATCCTCGCCGCCCGAATTCAATTCCTTAGAAATAAGTATTGACATACCTTGCGAACGTTTTCAACGCTTACCCACACATGTCCCAAACCCAGACAAACTGATATTGGTGTGGCCACCTGGACCGTCCTATACAGCCAAGTTGCGCCATTTTGTGGTACTTGTTACTTTCTGCCTTGTTTCACCAACGTCAAAACTGCTCTCCTTCAAAATAAGCAATTCAGAAAGTCGAAGTATACCTTACACCAAACAGTGGGGTCACACGCCGCTCGCATGTTAGCCTTTCAGATCTTTATCCACTGTCATACTTACTCATCAGCATGTCAATCAAAGTTGAGTGGCGACGCAAGTACTAGCCAGTTGTGGACTAGAAGTCGAAGGATTCTTAAGAGATCTTGCTCTGATCTGTCCATGATCAGCCATACCAAAGCGATCACTTCCATCCCGCGCGGCGTTGGCCGAAATCCGGAGCCTGTGCTAGTGGCAAAAAAATTCCAGCATTACGGACGTCAACTGTGTCGAGTCACAATTGCTTGTGGCTGCTACGTATACTAAGACGCGTGCGCCGCTTCCTTCCGTTTTTCGTTTCAGTCATGTGCCTCCCGGTGTCGTTTCAGGAAATGCCTCGGGTTACACGTTAGTGGAAGTCGATCTGAGGCATGACCGTTACAGCGAACGTGCCCTGAGTCAACTTCTTCGGGAAAGAACATCGATCATGTCTATGCTCATGCTATGCTCATGGTGGACGGGAGGCTTACTGGCAGGCGTTATGCAGGCATGGGCCTAGCTCTGCCATGTAGGTGGTCTCGTGCTTCGATTTGAACACCAGCCAGGAAACAAGTCCTGCGTTTTGTCCCGTCATACCCGGTCCGTAATGGATCTTTGGTTGGTACGTGTGTCACTGTGACATTCATATGTCAAACTATTGAAACACAAAATGAACTAGATTACTTTAGTCTACACATCAATACGTTGACATCGTCTTACAGAAATGGCTATACTTATGCCTGATGCCCTTGCCTTTCTCTGGGTATGCTTCTCAATGTTGACCTTTACACCACGGGGTCCATGGCAAAACGCCGAAGGTATTTGAATAAGTTTCAGCATTCACAGTGAATAGTCGGCTGAACGTTAATAACCGGAAACAGGTTCCATCTCTTCTCGTCACTTCGCACGACGTGGATTAAGTAGGACCCAATATAGTCGCGACCCCCTTGGTTGGCATGGCAGGCTTTCATTCTTACGATCTTCACACATCTAGTGTCTTCACCCTCAACAACAACAACGCGGAGACAAATCATAAATGCGGATCTTAACAGCACTTACCATTTACGCAATCCTCGAATGTGCTCCTTCAGTTCCAAAAGTGGTATGCCCGTGCTTGCACCAATGCATTTTTGATAGTGCAGCGACGATCCTGGTGGCTTGCCTCACGTTCTCTCTCCTGATATCCCGTTGATCGGCCATCATGTAAGGAGCACAGAGGTGATTGACATCTACACAAACCCATGCTAGGTATATGTTATATGTTCGCCTCGGCGGCCGAGTGAAAGCTAAGATCTCGACATCAAAGTCATACCCGAGGATGTCCGGTACCGTCTATTCAGTTTTTGCAGCCCGGCAACATCGCTGGGAATGTAACAGCCATAACGGCGGATATCACTGTTGGTGACGGTAAGACTTTGTTCAAATTTAGTCTGCTGTTGTTGTTGTTCTAACAGGTACATGTGTGAACATGATTCGGGTCATGAATATAATGTGGGTGATGAATATTGAATACGAGTGACTAATAAGGGTGTTTAGACACTCAATCTAAAGTTTGAGCACGAGAATGATGTGAAAGGTTAAGAGAAGCATACGTGTGTCACTCTCTCCACATTCACCATCAAATGTGAAATCAAAGAAGACATCATGCACGGAAGAATGTTTACAATGGAGCCTTCTTTTGCATGTGGCAATACAGATATCAGATAATGAGAAAACTGCGGATGTTAAAATTGATCATCTTTGGTCATGATGTGAGGTAATAGGCACGCATGTGTACTGACACACGCAAGCATCCTTGGGCAATGGTACCGTGGCACACTCCGCTTCCGCCCCCTCCTTCGAGCGTAATCTTCAAATTTGAGGGAAAAAAGACTATATATTCCGAAATTGCCTCGTGCCTTGCCCGCGCTACCGGCGCAGCCCTTGCGCTGAGCAAGGACGTATTAGGACATATACATATCTTAAGAGTGTCATGATTCCTTATTGATCAGGCTCAGCGTGGACACGAATACGGGTACAAATAGGTGTGGGGTCCTATATCAAAATCATTGATGAAGCCTTGTTGCCTTGTTTTTTTTTTAAAAGAAAAAAAAGGACGACAACTACCATATTCGTATACTTTGTCTCATCTAATCGAGAATCCAACGATAAGCGGTGGCGCCACTTTTTTCTAGGCTTGTGGAAAAAGAAGATGAGATAAATAAGTACCGCATGTACATACGCTCGTACGTTATAGTTCCAATCATCATGACAGATCCTATCAAGTGGGTATTCTAGTCCATGCGTCTTGCGAGATTGCTGTTGAGCGCTCGACAAAAAAAGGTGTGGTTTGGAGTTCAAGCTTGAGTTTTATGCGGGGTGACATGAACGGCGTGGGATGGGCAGGTGGGGAAGGGTGCCGCTCACCCGTGATACATTAGGACAAAAGAGAGAAATTGCTGTATCTCTTTTTTTTTGCGTTTCTATCGCATCGGGTGGTAGATGACTCGTTTTTTTTGGTGTACGACTTACTTCCTTTTTTTTA
>QFEO01011940.1:1317-17400 GCA_003316615.1 Amanita pseudoporphyria | reverse complement strand
CCTTTTTTTTAATTTTTTTTAAAAAAAGCTTTGGGCTTGGTATTAGCTATAAGGCGTTGGTCAACTTCCGGGGACGACGGAGCGTTGGGGAAGAAAAATACGGGGTCACTGAAGGATGTACAAACGCGTACAGGAGTGTGGATCGTCCCGAGTAGGCTACATGAGTCATTTGTTTCACGTATCGTCCCGCCGCGTTCCGTCTATATCACCTAACTCGTCGTGTCGTGTTAATATGATCCTTCCGCAGTAGGCACAAAGTCAGTGTTACAGCACATCTTGCCGCAAGCGTAGCGGATGAAGGCGAAGGCGATACGGAGACGCCAAAATTATGCTCAGAACTAGTTGCAGTATGCTACGTACGACATGGCCTGCCAGTTTCTGATCAAAGATTGGCGTTGCCGATTTTGACTATGTTGAACTTGCGACTAGGACGGGGCCCGATCTTGAAAGTGGAACAGAAAGACAGGAAGGATGTTGTTACATAACGGTGGAGTCTTTGGGGCAGAGTTGTGTTGTGTGAGATGACGACCCTGGAACTATTGGGATCTGATACTGGCGGTGCCGCGAAGGGCACTGCTGGACTGGCGAGAGGGGGGCTGCAGCCTAGCGACCGTGGAGAGCGCTAGCAAACTTGTTTGAGTCATGTTAGCTTATTGCTGTACTCAGGAAGTGGCGATTGACAGCAAAAGCAGCGGGAGGCCGGAGTGATCAGTTTCAATTTATTGGTGATCGCTGAGAGTCCGGTCGGTGCGGGGGTCGTCGGGGGAGCCACGCTTAGCGTTCGTCCGTGCTTGTCGTTACTCGAACTCTTCGGATCCTCAGCTCATCTGAGTCCTCCTGCCGCCCCATATATAACTCGTATCTATCTCCATCCACTTTTCGCCATCGCGTCATTCACAATGCATCCCACTCCTCGCTCGACATCTGCCTCTTGGTACACACTCCCGACCGAGGTCAAGCTCGCCATCGTGGACAACCTCGACTATGGCGATATCAAGTCTTTAGCCTGGGCAGACTCCCAAACATATCATACATGTGTCCCAGCCCTGTTCCATGTTCGTCCGATTGTTTTGTCCTTTTACGTGCTTAACCATTATTACAGAGTGTCCACCTGAAAAACTACGATGCTATTCAACGTTTCATCGACACCGTCCCCCAAAACTACAGACGCCACATCCAGCACCTTGATTTGTGCATGCTCATTGGCCACGTCGACGCGTTTGGGTTTTGCGATTACGACAAAAGGCCTAGTTTAGTGGACCAAGCACAATCTATCGTCTCCCTTCTTATATGCTGCTCTCGCCTTGAAAAGCTCGCTCTGAGGATGGCAGGACCGATGGACGTAGCTGTCTTGTCTGCCTTTCCACAGATACCCCAATTAAACGAGCTCGCGATATCAAACTGTCTTAAAGACGAGGATGCGCCCGTGTGAGTTCTTTCTCTTCTTTTATACAAGCGTAGCTAATGGTCGATGCAGGAGCGAACGTCTGGTAGTTCACATCGCTGCCTCTCTCCCCAACTTGCACACTCTTACTCTGAACCGAATATCCCGTTCAACCATACATTCCTCAGAACTTGAATACGCCTACCCACCCATTCCTCGTGTCAGTGGCGACGACGATGTCCCCTCGCACCCCATTCTCGGAACCCATCTCAACCTACCATCCCTTCTCCGCCTTCCGTCACTTCGTAAACTAAGCATCAAGGATACCCACTTGGGCGACCCAGAATGGGAACTAACAGTGCCCCCCGCATGCCGATTGGAAAACCTGGAACTTGGAGACTGTTGCCATGAGACGGAGCTCCGAAATGGGTTGGCCATCCAGAGGATACTAAGAGTGGCAGGAGCAAGCGTTAGAGATCTGACCCTTGGATCATCTCTTCCTTTGCCTTCTTCCTCCTCCTCCCCTCCCTCCCCTTCGTCTTCGCTATTCTCATCACCGCTCTCGTCATCATCCGGATCGGATTTACGTCCAGTATCAGGGCCGTTATCGGTATCATTTCACAACCCTATTCGGGGGTCGATACCCTCACCTGTCCTCGGGAACCTCAAAATTCTCCGTACATCTCCATTCTTCTTTATCGAGAATCTGTCAGAGACGCTCTCCAACTTTGCTGGATCCCCGATCGAATCTCTCTTCATAGAGTGTTGCGAAGGGGATGTGTTGGAGGCATGTCAGGCTATTGAAGACTTTTTGAGTCTTCGTGTGTGTCGAAATATGTATCCCTCCTCTTCTTCGTCTTCCGCTTTGGAGAAACTGGGGCAACAAAAGTTGGACTTTGCATTTTTTGGCGACTTGAAGAAACTGGAGGTGATTGTTGTTCGAACGCAAGCATGGGCAGGGTGTGCGGGTACGCTTTATAGACAGAAGCAGGAGCAGATGCAGTATGCGGCGGCGAGGAGGCTGTTGGGATATGGCAGGGATTTGGGGTTAGCGATGATGATTAGGAGGGGCGGGTTGTACTTGGGTGATGGTGCCGCTGCCAGTGGCGCTAATGATGTGCAGAGGAATATGGAGAGTGTGGAGTGGAGCTTGGACGATGAAGATTGCTGTTGGGAGATGGAAGTGGTATCGTTAACGTAAGGACTTGAGCAGAAGCGTTGTGGACGCTTTTGTTTATAGTTCCTGATATCGTACCTCGATTCGGCTGCCAAAAAGTATGGGACTTTGGAATGAAAATCATCATATCATGTATTCTTGCTTATATGTACTACGTGGGTTTTTTTTAGGGATTTGGAATAGGAATACGAGTTAGCATATGAACAGTAAGACAGCGTTAGACGACCCAATGCCGCGGGAAGATCACGAGTTTTCATCTTTATTAACCACATGGCACCTTCTGTCACCACTGTGGTAAAATAAAGTACGGATCTGAGCCGCCAGATGCGCATGAATGCGTAAGGAGGGACGTGATTTATCGCGGCCGCCGGTGTTCCCCCCTTGGTTCTTGTTAAACTGTTTTTCCGTCGGTCCGTTTCGGTGGGTGCCTTGAAGGAAAAAATGAACAAGAGAGAGAGAGGTAATCGAACTTAATGGAGCTTGGAGTTTCCAGGCCAAGTGGACGAAAATAATATACCTATTCTTTTCTTTTATCCACCGGCCCGGCAGCGGACCGTGACAATTAACATATGAATATATTACGGGAGTTCTGCGTTGTGGTGAGGCAAGGAGTTTTGAGGAGTTTGACATAAAATCGGGAGTAAATCAGGGAGGTAGCAGGCTCAGTCAAAGTGGGCCGATTTTCATTTTCATTTTTTACGTGAAGTAACGGGCCTCTCTCTGTACCGGGTCTTATTTCGGGATGAAGCGTTTTGGGGGAGATTTCGATGAATGCTAAAATTGTTCGGAAGCGGATTGTATTACTGCAATCCACAAGGTGTAGCGTAACTTCCTCCTGTATCGGAATGTCCGAGTCGGCAAACGATATTGACAACCTTTGGGTTTACCTTCTTGTCCATCTTATAAGTATTCCGATCAAAAAGATGCTCATCTACTAGGAGCTTGATTACCGGATCCCAGCCCGACCGACGTATAGGTGCGCTGATCATGGATCAGCTATCAGCTGAGCGCTTTGATGAGAGAGAGAGAGCTTCTAGACCGTATCGTCAATCAATGTACAAAGGCTAGGTGAAGACGGAACCGTCATCGGGGGGCGTAAGTAAATGGCGAGGACGCCTATCAGAGCCAGTACGTACATGAGGTGTAGAGTAAATTGAGGTGCGCCAAGGTCGGAGTACTAAGGGCTTCTAAAGTGGATTCGAAGGTCATCCGCAAGCAATACAGGCAAACGCTGGCCAAAGTTCCCTCGTATAGCAATACGAGAATGGTCGAACCTGTCACTTGAGATGGTCACTCAGGTTCTTATCGCAGCTCGAGCGCTCACCTTCAAGTTCCTGTGTTTCGAACAGCTATCACATAAAGCAGAAGTGGCTGTGCATTATTTGGCTTCTCAAAATATTCTAAAACCGTTCGGTCATCGATTCTGGCATTCCATTTGCAGTTGGTTCTGACATCCACCTGCCACCTCTAACCCAAGTATTCCAATGCGGTGTTCGGCAAGCGTACGCCACTTTTGCTTAGAGAGGCAAACGTTGGCAAGTTAGGTGAGTCACTCGTTCTGGTGGCCAGTATACTGGATTGGCTGAAACGTCCAGCTAGCATTTTTTTTTTTGATGCTTCAAATAGCCATTCAGTTCATTTCCCGTAATAACGACGTTCAAGGAGCTGCTACTGGGCTAAAACAAGTTCAGTCTGAAAATAAGCCTTTGTTTCACGCGCCCCAACTTCTATAACAATCCATCAACGACTCTTGTTGACCTCCACTGTAATGTAAGTATTTCATTTTTTTCCGCGCGCGAGAATCGTTCCGTACTCCCCCCAAAACGATGAGAACTTCACACAAAGCCAGAGAGTTGTTATTCTACTCGGTGACTCATGGGCGAGGGTCTTGCATCAGGTACACTGCGCTCCGCGCAGGAACCGATGTGGGTCCTCGTCAAGAACGGAAAACTGACTGTTTGATCGGATGATAAATGCGCCTCACTTTTTAATCATTGTTCTCTGATTCTGACGTCTATTATTATAGTGTCTCATTTTCGTGTATCTTGCGCCTGCTACCGTGTCATTTTCACCTTAAAACCGACATGAAGATTTTGTTGTATAAGGTACGCTGACCCTGCTAGGTGTGTCTAACTCAATTGATGATTTTAGTCCTCAACAAAGTCATTGATTCAACTGACAGCAGGGAGATGTCTGCTGAAAGTGCCTTCGTAGTCTCCGAACAGAACATTTTCCGCCTCACTTGGGAAGCGGAAGTCTGGTGATGGTTCAACGCCCTTGCAAGTACATCCTGCTGTACAACATCACAACCGGCATTAAGGTCACTCCGAACAAAATATCTTCCACCTCACTTGGGAAGCGGAAGTCTCGTGATGGTTCAACGCCCCTGCAAATACATCCTGCTGTACAACATCAGGAATCAGACTTCTGTCTCCGCCTTCTGCGCTGACAACATCCGCTCCAACTCCTTCACTCGCCTCTCCCATCCATCCACCTCCGCCAAGCGCTCTTCAAGCACCCTGATTGCCCTATCAATCCCCAATCGCTCTTCCTCCGTCCCCAGCCTGGTCAGCGTCCACCGCGACGACCCGTCCTGGCCCTGGAGAGTCAACAGTTGGCGGTGGTACTTCGCCAGAGAAGGCCGGAGAGAGATGGTGATGAGAGTGATGCCAAGCGATTTGGCGATCTCGTACATTTGTCCTTCAACGTCGCTGGAAACGGCAGAGGTGCATTCTGTGAAATGAGTATTAGAAAAGGCGGGAGAAGGGAAAACAAGAAAACACGATACCATCTAGAATCGCAAACTTGGGCCGTTGGTAGAATACTCTAGCCATTGCCATCTGCGAAACCCCGATCACGTTAATTTAAAGCCGAAATAAAAATGCAGACTCTTACTCGCTGCTTCTCACCCCCACTCAACACATCCCTCCACTCCTTCCTTGTAAACCACCCACCCTCTCTTTCCGGCAAATATCCCAAATGTGCCATCTCTAAAATCTCTCCAATTTTCTCCATTCCCTCTTCCACTCCTCCATTACCGTGATTCTCCCACCTGTCCACGAAATCGGCATATGAATCGGGATAGATCACTTGATCCAAAAGGCTCCCGCTAACCATGTACGACCGTTGAGGAACAATAAACACCGACCGTCTACCGTCTGGTAAACGTGCAGGTGGCCGAGATATTGTTCCCCTTGTACCATTCCCCAATTCATCAAAAGGTGAAGATTCCGGTGGCCATAATCCAGCCAATACTCGTGCCACACTTGTTTTGCCTACTCCATTCGAGCCAGTGATCATGAGATGCTCGCCTTCTTTCAAGATGAACGATAGGTCTTTCACGAGAGGCGGATGAGCAGGGGCATGAACTGTGCACGGCGAATGTTCGTTCTCTTTTCCAGCCTGTCCTTCTGATAATGAGGGTATACACACATCCACGTGCTCAACCATGATCTGGTCGTCGTACGATGTCTGGCCTTGAGGCAACGGAGGAAGATTATGCAGTGTCGAGATTAAAGTGTACAGCCGCGTCGTAAGTCCGGCGAGCTCTAGAATATCTTTGTAAGCGTACATGAGCCGACCGCCAGCATCGGCAAGAGAGAGAAGGAGGCGTCGGTTAGAGATGTACGCTGTTGGTAAATAGTTAGGGCCGACAGTTGTAAATGAAGAGATAATGCATACTTTCCGTACGATCTGCAATAGCATCATCAGGTCTCCTTGTAGCATTTGGAGCCTTTTCGTCAGCTTGTATCCCGATACTCCTTTTGGTGCGTGTGTATAATAGAGGAATAGCGATCAACCCATATCCCGCAGCTGACCACAAGTATTTGATCACGTAGTCTTCCGTCCATTCGTATGCTATGCGAATCTTTACAAAAATAATAAATTGAGATTTTCTAGAGAAGGATAAAATGACACACCTTATAAATCGAATTAACATGTCTAATCAATTTAAGATACGCCTTCGATAAAATATCCTTTTCCCTTAGTCCTCCATTGTAAAACCTGTATGCGCACATCAGGGACACCCGTTAAAGAGATAGCTAGAACCCTTACGCAATTTCTTCGGCCTGCCGTTCTATCCTACCCATCCCAGCCCTATACTCGCCTTCTAATCTCGCCTCTACAGCAGCCAAGCGACCGAACGCGGGTGTAACAGCTCGTAAAATGGAAATCGTGGCGTAATAATTAGCAAAGAGTAATATTGTTCCGCGGACGCCCAGTGACCGTGATAATTGGCTCGTGAACAATACAAGATCTAGTGATGGTTTGAGGACGTTTCCACTAAAAGTTATCGTAGGTCAGGTCTGAGCAGCTTGAAGGGGGTGTATGCGCACTAGAGTCCTGAAAGGGCTTCTGACCAAGCTTCAACGTCTGCTGTGATATATTGGTCGACGCCATCAAGTCCTGAACGGTAATAACGAAGGTGTAGATAGGATGAAAGATAAAGATCATGAATGTAACGTGTTAGACGAGTGCGAAGACGGAGAGATAGTTTAGATTGAAGATGACGGATCTGCGATTATCTTAGCATGGCGTTGTAGCTGTAAGGAAAGGCACACCATCGAATTGGTATACGTGCTAGGAATTGCAAGAAGGAACCATAGGCCAAGACCCTTCAAAGTTCCTTTACCATCTCCCTTAACCTATAGAAATTCAATCCGGCAAAGTAGCAAAGAGTCATTGTATGCCTCACCAAATCTCTGACGATAGCACCATCCAGCTTTGCTACAACGATGCTTAGTACTGTGCGTAGCACAAGGAAGAACGAGTGCGAGACGACAATGAGCGTCTCTTTAGATCGCAGGCGCGGAAATGCGATACGGAGCAAGATCGCACGGAGCTGTTTGAGAAATGAGGCGTCTATGTTTGGTTTGGGCTCGACCGAGGTGGTGAGAAGAGGAAAGTGCGGCACATCCGAGGCAAACTTTTCCGGAGGCGTTGGGTGTATGCTGACCTAAGATCAATGAAGTACATCAGGAACTTACAAGAACGTGTGGAGCGTGAACTCACCTTAGACAGACGATCACGATACAGAACCAGCAGCGTTTTACCACCATCTGGGTCGTTAACATACACTTGTTGCATCGCTTTCGTTATCTCATCTGGATTCAGCTTCTTGCCGCCCCGAGCCTGTTCTGCCAGCGCTGTCCAGACATGGCGCGGCAGGTGTGCGATGCGAGAGCGCAGGAGAAGGACGGCGACGAGGAGGACGAGGAGCGGGCGCTTTGTGGCCGGCTTGGAAAGAAGAGCCATGCACAACGCGCCTCAGACGGCTTGTTTGGTGGTTTATTCCATGTGATTTGCTCGCCACGTGGATCAATCGATCACCCATTGCGCAGATCTCCATGTTTGGGTAAGTATAGTTTATGTATATGTAATGAACAGTGTCCAACCAACGGTACTTATCCAGAAAACCTATGAAGCCTCACAAACGACAATGCCCGTACCCTATCATGAGACATCGCAAACGGCGGCAGTAAGGCCACTAACATTACACACAACACCGTAGAGAGAATTTGCACAACCCTGGTTTGGTGACTCCACACCCAAATCATCACCCCCGTCGTGAGGAACGCCAGGCCGAGCAACGCGACATAGGGACCAGACCTTAGTGCTACACTGAGCCAACGTTCGGTGAAATGTGAAGGTAAAATTGAAGCAGAAGTGGAGCCGCCGCTGGTAGGTTTACTGTTCTGCCTGTTCAACGACTTGTCAGTACCACTTGTGCTCCCTTCCTTGACCGGAACCATAGTAGCCTCCCGGGCAAGCTTTGCAATCTTCTCCCCGTTATCCTCTTCCAGAGTCAGGGACTCTAAAGATGCACCACCCGAGCCCGTGCCTGTAACTGGACTCATAACACCATCATAAAGCCAGTCATACATATGCTCAGCCTCCTCAGGGGTTAACATTTCATACCACCGTGCAGAAGCAGCGGTAAGTATGGATGCTCCAATATCTGCAAAGAGACCCGCGAAGAAGAAGGCGTTGGTGATCTGGGAAGCGACATCGGTTTGGGAGAAGGAGATAGATAGAATTTGGGCTTGGACGCCTGCAATGAAGGTACACTGGCAGCCAAGAAGATGAATCACGAGGTATTTATACAATAAGGGTAACTTACGATGACGGCTAACGAGCGGTACCCTTCTTTGACCAGTTTGGCGCGGTCTGCGCCTCTCCAAGTGGAAGCTTCAGTTAACACACTTTCACTAGTCCAGGACGCACGTCGTAAGCTCATACACTCCCATCTAAGAGGAAATACCACTTACCGTCGTGCGCCACTCACGTTTAGGCGCTGGCGTACTTCAACTTCAGTTGTTTTCAGCTCTGCTAATCGGCACACATGATTCAATGTCATTTCATAAAGTTTGACGAAGGCAAAGGCAATATACCACTTGTTTGAAAACGAACACTATCTTGTCGGTGTTGCGACGGGTGCGCAGCACAAGTTCCGCCCAGGACGAGTACTTCTGTGTTCCGGCGAGTAGTCCATCTCGCTTCGATATCAGCAGGCATGGCTTTTTCGTTTTGATCCATAGACTCTGAAGGTAAAAGTAGAATAGAAAGACAAAGTGGCGTTCTTATCAGTTCAGGCTTTAAACTGTTAGCAAGGAGGTATAAATAGCGGCTTATTATGGACAACACATGTATTGACAGTGCGCGCGACTAGCACGCTTCCAGATCCTTGCAACGAGGAACAAATCACAGCCGCATTAGGAAGGCAAACCAGGGAACAAATGTTGTACGACAATTGGCCTTGTCTAACCATCAAAAGCGCCCACAATCCCTAATATTTGGCTATTCGTTGGCGACATATTAGATAAGTCGTTTATTGTATCAACTTGTATCGATGGAAACCTTTTTTTTTCGAATTGAGACTAAGAGTATGGTGAAAACCACTGGCATGTCATACTACCCATCCGTTTGCCTTCGAGCTCACTGAGACCCAACGCTATTCCTATTGTTTGTTCTCGCGCTTCTTGAACGAATACAAACATTGACCTGTTTGCTGAGGGTTTCGAAAGTCTGGTTTGTTTGGTCTGTCCACATGATTAGTAAGCGAGATAAGTTATAGTAATCCATGGCTTTTGCACCACCCGCCAACAATGCAGGGCTTCCTGTTCCTGCAATACCAGCTAATCCACCTACTCTTGCTGACATAACGAATACTAAAGATTACGTTGAAAGACTTATTTAATCTAAGGGCAAGTATCCCCTCCTACTGAACGACATCAGCTGATATGGGTTCAATTTCAGCCACTCGCTCTGCAACTCGTGCCACAGACGACGAGATTGGAGCTGCCGAGCTGTACCATCATGAAAGTGTCCTAAGAACTAGTCTTGGAGGCCCCGCTGCACCTCCCTGGCTTGCTGCTTTTGCCCACACTCTCGATCAGATACGACGAACAGTCGAGCGGGTCGAACAGAATCAGAAGCATATAAGCGCAGTTATAGAGAACATGAGGATTGCCAAATCGAACATAGAACTTGCGAGGAATACGGGTATCACGGCATACCGTGCGAAGCAGAAGGAGGTACGTTGTGTTTAGACGACAAGCTTAGTTCATTCGTTATAATGTTTATTTTACTTTTTTGCCAGGTTGACGGCGATGGCACGATCCTAGCTAATGCTGCTGTCTACTTCAATAACCTGATCCCACTTGCGCCATTGGCTGTAGCTCCTGGGGTTGGAACCACCTTCTCCCCGATAATCGAGACCCACAACCTCAACCATCCAACCATCCTTCGCATCATTCAATTTTATAATCAAAATTTCGACATTCAGCCTGGCCGTCTCAATCCGCGCGCAAAAGATAGTAAACTGGTTGACATCAGAGATTTAATGAAATGCCTCCCCAGGCCATGACGACTGATCGCTTTCCGTCGTCGGCGCTGTGCTAAGCTCTTTGTGACCGCCCGCTCCACTTTGACAAAGGTTGGATAGTTTTCCTCCAAGTCATGTGGACTTGTCGCCAATTGGTCGACGTATTCGTTTTCTTTGATGCCAACGTGGATCGGACACCACGAAAGCGTGAATTTACCCTGAATAGTCCTAATCCCCACTAAGGCGGCCAAGCTAAGAGATGGAAACGAATACGCATCTTGATTAACTGGCGCTTTTAAAGCGGTTTCATTATCACAGAAGATGAAAAAGCAACGTGCCCTGATAAGCATTAGTGCATCAAAGGCTCTTTGCATTTCCGCGTTAAAGGGAGCACTCGCCGCAACCTTGAACTTTCCTTCCGTTAACGTTCCCCTTCCAAATCGCGAGGGCCGCTGTCGCATCGGCACCTTACCATCTCCCTTAACCTTGCCTTAACCTGTACAAATTCAATCCGGCAAAGTAGCAAAGAGTCACTGTATGCGTCACCAGATCTCTGACAATAGCACCATCCAGCTTTGCTATAACAATGTTTAGTACTGTGCGCAGCACAAGCCTAAAGAACGAGTGCGAGACGACAATGTGATTCGCTCGCCACGTGGCCGTGATATCCAGAAAATCTACAAAGCCTCACAAACGACAATGCCCGAACTTTATCATGAGACATCGCAAACGGCGGCGATAGAGCTACCAACACTGCACACAACACCGTAGAGAGAATTTGCACAACCCTAGTTTGGTGACTCCATACCCAAATCATCACCCCCGTCGTCAGGAACGCCAGCCGAGCAACGCGAAATAAGGACCAGATCTTAGTGCTACACTGAGCCAACGTTCGGTGAAACATGAAGGTAAAATTGAAGTGGGAGTAGAGCCGCCGCTGGCAGGTTTACTATTCCGCCTGTTCAACGACTTGTCAGTACCACTTGTGCTCCCTTCCTTGACCGGAACCATAGTAGCTTTCTGGGAAAGCTTCACAATCTCCTCCCCGTTATTCTCTTCCAGAGCCAGAGACTCTAAAGATGCACCATCCAAGCCCGTGTCTGTAACTGGACTCATAATACCGTCGTAAAACCAGTCATACATATGCTCAGCCTCTTCAGGGGTTAACATTTCATACCACCGTGCAGAAGCAGCGGTAAGTATGGATGCGCCGATGTCCGCAAAGAGACCCGCGAAGAAGGCGTTGGTGATCCGGGAAGCAAGATCGGTTTGGGAGAAGGAGATAGACAGTATCCTGGCTTGGACGCCCGCAATGAAGGTACACTGGCAACCAAGAAGATGAATCACAAGGCATATATACAATATGAGTGACTTACGATGACGGCCAACGAACGATACCCTTCTTTGATCAGTTTAGCGCGGTCTGCGACGGCTGGCCATGCGCCGGTGGGAAATTATCGACTCACACTGTTAGAGTGCATAAAAGGTCGAAGCATCATCCTCGTTGATAACGCTACTGCCACCAAAGTGCCTCCCTTTAAGGAAAATGGTCTTAATCCATTCACGAACCAACCGTGCACGCTGCCCCGACCAATAGTTACTTAATAGCGAAACATGGCGCAGATAGAACGGATGGTGCATTTACAAATTTAGCTTTCCTAGTTACATGGCCAATCATAAACACTGATCCTAGCTTACATTATGATACCTGCACATTCACGCAATCCCATTAAGTTGTTAGAGTCACCCACTTGCTATTAGTCCTCCACTGCTCATGTCGTACTTTCTCTGTCAAAAGCCACAGCTTGGGCTGAGCCAGACCAAGGCCAAACTGTTTGTGGTGGTTTTGGCTCAGCCTAGACTTCAGGAAAGCTGAAGCTGCCTCAGGCTGAGCCAGGCCGGAACATACTTAAATATGGAGAATGCACAGGGAATACATGAGGGAAAGCATGGAATGTCCCTCATTAACTCATTGCGAAAGCATTGCCCGATCTCGGAGCGTGCTCAGGTCGTGCGCCTGTCAATCCATGCGTTTTGTGCATAATAAGCCATCTATTTATATCTCCTTGCTAACAGTATAATATGTAAAGCCTTGCAATTGTTTGAGTTCGCTTCGTCTTATCTATTCTACCATTTCCTTCTGAGTCTACGGATCAAAACGAAAACGCCATGACTGCTGATACCGAAGAAATATGGACTACTCGCCGGAACACAGAAGTGTTTGTCCTGGACGGAACTTGTGCTACCCAACCATCGCATCACCGACGAGATAGTGTTCGTTTTCAAAAAAGTGGTACATTGCCTTTGTCTTCGTCGAACTTTATGAAATGACACTGAAATATCATTGATGTGTGCCGACTAGCGGAGCTGAGAACAACTGAAGTTGAAGAAGTACGCCAGCCTGAGCGCCTAAACGTGAGACGGTAAGCAGTATTCCTCTTAGTTGGAAGTGTCTGAGCTTACGACGTGCGTCCTGGACTAGTGAAAGTGTATTAACCGAAGATTCCACCTGGAGAGGCGCCCCACTAAACCAATCTGGTGAACGTCTCTCTGTCCGCTCCTAAAGTTAACCATCCTCCCTTTCCCGCTACTCCCAAGACCATAAGCTTTTCGTGACCTCTCGCTCTGCTTTGACGTTCGTAACAAAACATATTCCTTGATGCCAACGTGGCTCGGACACCATGAAAGCGTAAATTTACCCTGAATAGTCCTAATCTTCACTAAGGCGGCCAAGTTACGAGATCGAAGCGAATGTGCATCTTGATTAACTATGGCTTTTAAAGTGGCCTCATTATAAGAGAAGATGAAAAGGCAACGTGCCCTGATAAGCGCTAGTGCTTGCATTTCCGTGTCGAAGGGAGCGCTCCAGTGCAACATTCGCAGTGACATGTAACACTAGACCGTGACACATTCATCAACACATCTTGATCTTCAACCACCATCACCACCAACCTGTTGTACAAGTCCAGTATGTTTGAGAATGTTCATCATTTCAATGCACTGGGTAGCACATTCAATGATATTCAAGGAAATGTATGAAGCTCTTTCCTGCCAATCTGTCTTGACTGATGTCTTGAGTAGCTTGAGAATAACACATTCAATCATTTCAATGTCTGTGATCTGATCCTATCAGACCCTTTTAATTAATGCTATTTTTTTGAGTAGCTTGAGAATGACATGATATTCAAGGTAAGGGACTTGATACTACCAACCTCTCTCAATTAATGTTATTGTTAAGCATGTTGAAAATAACATATATAGTGTGTGACATTGATGACTCTGAAACTAACATGGACATACTGATAATGATGTAGTCAATCCTGAAGATGTTCTTGGTATGTCTATAACAATAAATATAATTTACTAAAATATACTGCAGAAAAGTTTAAGAAATGGTTGGATGTATCTGATCCATCAACCAACCATAATAATGCAAGAAGGAAGCAGTATAAAACTACTGGACAGTGGTTACTTGAGAATGATAGATATATAGCCTGGAAACAAATTCCCAATTCTTTCACATGGATCAATGGTATTTGTGAGCAGTATGTCTTTATATTAAAGGAACCTTTCTTTATTGTGTGCATTTAACAGCTGGCTGTGGAAAGACAATTATTTGGTAAGTATCAATGTTTTGTGTTATTAAAAACTGATGAAGGGGTAGTTCCACTATCATTGAAGATATCAAGGCCATCAGTGTACAACCTGAAATTGGCTTAGCCTATTTCTATTTTGATATTAGTGACAAAGGAAAACAGACTCATGAACAGCTTCTTTCCTGCCTTGTTTATGCATTGACTGCAAGCTCAAAGAGGTTTTATATTCTGGGCAATCTTTATGAGAAACATCACAAAATCTATACACCTACAGATTCAGAACTCTTAGATGTCCTTATGAAGCTTATGGAAGGCTTCACACAGGTTTATATTATCATTGATGCTCTGGATGAATGTGCTGCATATGACCAATTGTTTGACACTATCAGGATTATTGGGCAAATGCCTAACTGTCACCTGCTTGTGACAAGTAGGAAAGAAAAGATCAATGTAATCATGCAGGAATTTGCTCCAGTGGAAATACTGCTCTCTGCAGACCTCATTAACAATGACATCATATCATACATTCATTTTGCAGTTGGGAATGTACATAAACTGAAGAAGTGGGGCACTGAAGTTCAAGAACAAGTTAAAGAAACACTCATCAGAGGTGCAAATGGAATGTATGTATTCATTTCATGCCACAATTTCTCATTGAACTAAAAAGTAAAATAGGTTCCGCTGGGTTGCATGCCAAATTGAGGAGCTTAAATTCTGCCCAAATACAAAGGCTCTAATGGATAGTTTGAAATCTCTCCCAAAGACCCTAGAGGGTACATATGATCAAATTCTGCAAAGAATTGATGAAAGGGAGGTGCCATATGTAAAGATCATTCTACAATGGTTGGTGCTAGCAATGCAACCTTTACACCTTGAAGAGTTGGCAATTATTATAACATTTGAGCCAGCCCTTGAACATTTCAATGATAGTTTAAAACTAACAAATCCAAATGATCTTCTAGAAATGTGCTCAAGTCTTGTAAAAACAACAGAGGATGACAAAGTTATACTAGCTCATGCATCAGTGAAGGAGTATTTTCTTGGAAAGCCAAGGTGCTTTAAATGTGACCAAATTTCACTTTCTGATGCCAGAGCTGCCCATGGATTGATTTCTCAATGCTGTTTGAGATACCTTCTACAATTTAAGACATCTATGTATGAAAAATTTGGATACTATGCTCAGTTTTGGCCTGATCATTACAAGCTCAGCAATAATAGGCCTGATTTACAAAACCTTGTAATAGAATTTTTTAAATCAGAAAATTTTTCAGGATGGGCCTTTGGCTTTCTTCATTATAAAAATTATAATGTATTTGCTACATCAGTGTCACAGGTTTCACTTGCTGCACTACTTGGCTTAGATCAAATTTTACATGAATTAATGTCTGGAAGGATGAATCATACAGAGCATATTACAGCTCTAGAAAGTGCAGCATATGGTGGCCATATCCATATATTCACTGCAATACTGAAGAATGTTCAGGGTATTAACCTTTGTAACTTTGGAAATATATTGCCAGCTGCATCATATGGTGGTAATATTGATTTAGTCAAACTTTCCATAGAAAATGGAGCAGATCTGACTGCTCAAGGTGGACATTATGGCAATGCTTTGCAGGCTGCATCAGGGAATGGCAATATAGAAGTTGTCAAGCTTCTCCTTGAAAATGGAGCAGATGTGACTTCCCATGGTGGATATTATGGCAATGCTTTGCAGGCTGCATCAGTGGATGGCAATATAGAAGTTGTCAAGCTTCTCCTTGAAAATGGAGCAGATGTGACTGTCTATGGTGGACATTATGGCAATGCTTTGCAGGCTGCATCAGGGAATGGCAATATAGAAGTTGTCAAGCTTCTCCTTGAAAATGGAGCAGATGTGACTGCTCATGGTGGACATTATGGCAATGCTTTGCAGGCTGCATCAGAGAATGGCAATATAGAAGTTGTCAAGCTTCTCCTTGAAAGTGGAGCAGATGTGACTGCCCATGGTGGATATTATGGCAATGCTTTGCAGGCTGCATCATGGAATGGCAATATAGAAGTTGTCAAGCTTCTCCTTGAAAATGGAGCAGATGCAACTGCCCATGGTGGACATTATGGC
>QFEO01011937.1:0-13949 GCA_003316615.1 Amanita pseudoporphyria | reverse complement strand
ACCGGCCATCATTGGCATCTGGTTCATCCCTCGCTGAAACATCATCGACATCGGATTAGGCTGCTGAGGCGTGAATGGTATATTCATTGGTGTATTCCGGTTTTGTGTGGCATCGTTGAACATCCCGGGGCTCTGTCCCGCGTTCCGATTTTGATCCCGCTGACTACGCGGTTGTGCCGTTTTGACTTCAATCTGTTGGGCCCAAATCGTCATCGACAATTCACAGCGATCCGAATAACGAGCCGAAACACACCTGCTTGTCATCCAAGACCAACCTAATCTTGCCCACCAACTGGTCGGCACTGTTACCGTCCTCGAACGTAACAAATCCAAATCCTTTCGATCGACCGGTCTCCCGGTCAACCATCACCGTCGCATCAACCACTGTACCATAGGTAGAGAAAAACTCTTTCATAGATTCTGCAGTAGTCGATGGTGCGAGACCACCAACAAAGTATCGCGTATTTCGTAGGTGCTCTTCCCTAGGAATAGCGCGTTTAGGGTCAATCTAGGATATCCGATGAACATGAGCCAGTCACATAGCAGTTATAAAACCGCACCTGTTTTCCATCCAGGAAATGCTCTCGGCCAACAACTAGATTGACAGCATTAGGATCTTCAAAAGTCAAAAACGCAAATCCTCTTGATGTCCCACTCGCATCTCGCATAATAGTGCAGGCATCGACCTTAAAAGAATATCAACCAGAAATCAGAACACATTCTTGAAGGGCGTCCCAAAGAAGGCAAAGCACGGCGAAAAGAGGGGGGGCTGTACCTTTCCAAACTGTGAAAAGTAATCCCTTAATCCTTCTATTCGCGGGAAGAGGATAAGGTTCAGGGTAGAAAGAGGGAGGAGAGACAAAGCATTGATTAGTGGTACGTAAAGGTATGAATCGTAGCGAAAAAGATAATATACCGTCTGTTGTGTCCCAGTTTAGACCACCGATGAACATTTTGCTACAAGTCGGAACCATAACCGTAAGTGGAAGTAAGATAGTAGTTTTAGTCGTGTCGAGTACGCCCAAGTAGTCGAGAGTGTGTGAGAGAGTGAGGTGTTTCCAAAGAAAAGAAGTCGTAAGCGCTACTATTATCCAGTCCAAGCCAGAAAACAAGCAGAAAACAAGGCAGGCAGGCAGGGCGGATAAAACAGGTAGTGACAATGATACAGGTAGATCGACAAGACAGGTAGCAAGGTGTGCATAATCATATGTCGTATCCTAGCTGTATCATCTGTTTTGTCATAGACAAGACCATTTTTTTGCGCAAAGAAAAAAAAATCACCGGCAACATCATCAAGTATATGACCGCACAACTCGGCCGCTTTGTACGGGGGAGGGAGGGGAGGGAAACTCGACAAGATGCCATTAGCGACGGACTCACCCAGCATCATGCATCTCGGAAGGCTTCTTCCCAAACACAGAATCGCCCAGAGGCCCTTCATGCGTTGCAATTTTAGACGACTGAGGCCTCTGTTGTTGTCGCTCCTGACTTGGCGTCTGCTGATACGCCGAGAACTGTTGAGCGATTTGCGCAGAATAGGACAACCCATTCGATGTTGGGGAGGCGGGTTTGGCCGGTAATGACCAGTCAGATTGGGCAGGCGACGAGTCCGTGGCGGCGGTTGATGTGCCCGCTGTTTTTGAAGGCGGCTTGGAGTCCGAGTTTGTTCTTGTCCCGTTCCCTTCCGTTTGCGACAACTTGTCTGATTCGTTGTCTTCCCTCACGGAAGGGGTGTGTTCGTCGTCTGCCTCATCATGAAGCGGAACTGCATATTCATTTTCATCTTCGCCGTATATGTCTACATTGATGTTGAGTCTCCAGTAGCCTATGGAAGTCGCTACTCACCGCCGTAAATGTCGGAATCCAAGGAGGCCTTCGACATTAGCTAGGAGTCGTGATGGGGATGCTGTGGTGTGCGGCGAGGCTGCCAACGAAGGGAGCACTTTATGCGCCCCTCCACGTGACTTTGCGCTGTGATGTAGCTTACCCCTTCTGGCGCCACATCATATGTACAGACACGGGCCAACCAATTATCACTGTTCTATGCTACGTACAAGAACTTATTCTTGTCGTCTTTACTTCTCTCCAAGTAGTCAGATTCCACTAATGCGTCAATGCGCTTCTTGATCTGTTCAATAGCTGGATCGAAATGTTTCTTCACCGCTTCAATCGTCGCCATCTTGAGCTGCTCAAACGTGAGCTCCTTGCGGGCTTTCATAATCCTTACAATAGCCGCATCCAGGTAGTGCTTCCTATCGCCTTCAATGGTCATGGTGGTCCGCTGTGATTCTTCCGGCTACGTCATGGACTGAGCAACAGTTAGGAAAAGGAAAAACAAACGTATACGCACAGAAAGCTTTGCTTGGATAGAGTTAATGTGAACTTTCTGCCTCGGGTCATCAAAATCGGCATTGAACAGGAACAGGTCGTCATCGTTCACATCGCGCCCAAGGGGGACTTTCTTCAACACTTTTTTCTTTCCGCAAGCCAGACTCTGTAATGTTCGCCTTAACTCGCCATCATCTCCATAGAGTTTATCTCAATAAGCCCTCATATCGTCAATTGGAAGAATCAGCGTACCCATTCTGACTTGCGCTTTGACATCCATAAATGATATCTCCGTCACATCATTGAACAGAAGTAGAACGACTGCCTGGTATAAGCTCACGGACAGCTCCTTCGTGCCAGGATTGAATCGAGCGACCAGGCTAGCCATTCCCAGTGCATGATCCCAATCAATAACATGCTGAGCGTGCTTCGCCTTGTAATAGTTTGCGAACATTATCAAATCACTTTGCATCTGCAAGCGGAATTGTCAATAAAGAAACGCTATGAAAAAAGGTAGAGGAAAATACTAACGTCAGGGGGTAAATCGATCCCAGTCTTTGGCACCGAAAACGGCCAAGCACTCCTCTGCAGCACCATTGCCGTAAGCTTCCTCCCATCACTATCAAAAGGGAGCTTATCGTGACACTCCCTCATCATCTCCTTGGATAGCGCCAAATCCTTAAACATATCCTCCCCCATGCCAAACTCAGGATCATACTCTACAACCACGTCAACCCCAATGCCCTTCTAGAAAAGGACTTAGATCACTCACTTTCTTTCAACTTCCTTATCATTCCCTTCTCGAAATCATCTGACGCGCTTCGTCCGAGTAACAAGCGTTTTGCCAATGCCCGATGATAAAACGTCCTGAATACATCTTTATCATCCGTAAACCGATACAACGCTAGAGCTTTATCCAGCTCGGATTCGAATATGGCATCAGATGCTTTTCCCTGTCCCTTTCTCATCGCCCGGTCTAAGTACTTTGCGATCTGCTCAGCTGGAGCCAACCTCCGAGCTTTAAATCCGATGGTGAAAGCGTCCGAGAGAGCATACATGAACTCCTTGTTGGGTACTTTGGGTGGAACGGTACTAGCAGAGGACGTAGAGAACGAGGAAACAGGATCCGAGGATGTTACAGAAAATAGCTCTTCAGACTCATCTACAAAAGCGGTATAGATTGTATGATCTGCGAGTGCCTTAAGGTCTAGGAGACGTTGAACCATTTCGTCATCCCGGGTATGGTCTTTGACTATTTCTGCTACAGATGTCTTGAATAGATGATTAGAAAGTGTTGGCGTCTCTAAGTATAAAAGGAAATTACATGGATATAGTTCTTGAAGGCCGCACAGAGCGCCTTGATGCCTTCCACGCGGGCGAACAAGCTATACATTGATGCGAGTGTGTCGACGTCCCTCAGTCCCATATAGATAGGAACAGCTGTGCATACGGCCACTGGTCAATGTTGATTTACACCGACGGAGCCGAAAGCTTACTCTGATTAGCCAGCCAATCGATTCTACCGGTCCACAGCGCCTCCTCTGTTGCCTTGCGCACAAGATTCCAGCTGCAACCCGGGAGAATCATTTTCGCTCTCTTAATCTCTTCTTCAAGTTGCTGCCTCGTACGTTTGAAAAACCCAGGTGCATCGTCTCCCATCGACTCGGCGAGTCTCTCAGATTCTTCTACATAAAAGTTTCGAGCGACACCGACATAATGTTCTTCGAACAAAGAATATTGTTGGTAAATAAGGAGCTGCTTGATAAGAAGTGGGATCTGATCCCTTTTTTCGTGTACGAGACTAGGCTGACATTGACAAGGGCCAGTCGATAAAACGCGAAGAGACGTACCTGAGAGACCGTTCCCAATTCGCCCAGCCTTCGATGTCAGCTTGAAGGCGGCTAATGATAGTCGGATTCCCAAAAATACGGTCGCTAAAAATGGAGAACGCGAGGTCGCTAATGCCATAAACCAGTCAAGCCATTGGTTATGGTGCACAATGGTATATACGTACTGTATATGTATTGCTTTTGTGGTTTTCACAATATATACTTGATCCAAGTATGTGAGAAGCGATCTGAGCAGGTTCTAACTCCTGATGAGCCAACCACACAATTCCAATTCCAGTATTCTTACTCACCGTCTGCGTATTGAACCATTCGCACACATCGACAAAATGGCTTATCCAATCTATTCCCTTGACGTCGAGCTCGTAGAGGGACTTGCTCAATTGTCCTGTACAATGTTCAAACTCCAATTTAAGAGTGTCGTAGAGGCCTTCGCCTTTATTCAATACGGTGACAACAGATCGACATGCATTGTATATCTTCTCGTATGTAGTTGGAATAATTTCTGGATGTTCTTTTGTAAGAATAGTGCGAATACAGCGACGAAGAAGGTGCTGAGCATTGTCTGGAGGTGTTTTTTTTTCAGCTAGATTTCATTCTGCCTCAGTTTCGTTAAACCTTGGAACGAGTACTGACGTACCTCTTGTGCCGATGATTTCGATTTTGATTGGACCCGAAGAGACCCTTGGTTGCGGTTTTGGCCTGGATGCAGTGGCAGAGTCAGAGTCGGTGTCCAGACGTGGAACCTTGTGGCTAATGGATGCCAACCCGTCGTCCACTGGAGCATCTACTGCCGTCGCACGCAAAGAGGAGAACCCGTTTGAGGTCTGGGGAAGAGAGAGAAGTGCGAACAGGCCCGCCATTGTGGTCGCTGGGTGGATATCTAATCAATCACGTGCCAGTCAGCGGTTTAAATTTTAAGCCAGTTGCAACCATCCTCTCTTCAACCCGACAGACACAAGTGGTGAGTAACCGTCCACTTGCTCTTCACCACAGCCCTATTGGTCCCATTGGCGGATCGCGCCGCAAGTCGCAAGTGCCTGTGGGTACTCTAAGAGCGCCTCTAAGGGCCCCACGCTATTCGTCTCCTGATGCTAATGTTGGACGGTCGGACTCGGCATACGAGGGGCTTTTCCTTTCCCTTCCACTTCTTTTGTTCCTTTGTCGTGCATAGCGCTGATGACAGTTAAAAGAGTGAATTAGCCGCCTTTTGCAAATCTCTTCTACTACCCTATCGGTGCCATAGGCGCTTGTGCGCCGCAAGTAGCCTGGCGGCACTTGACTTATCCCTTTCCTTCAAGCATCTCACGGTGCTTGGAGTACATTCGACACCCCGAATGACCGGTATTGATGTCATTGGAACTCGGATCTGGTAGTTGGTGCACTAACGTGTATACGGTGTATACGATGTATACGTGTATGTATACATAGTGACACTTGACCGGAACACTCGGTTCCAAAGACCAACTGGTATGAGACATTGCTCGCAACAGTTGGGTGTAACTCATTGTCAGCTTCACTGCTTGTAACGGGTTGTTTCTGAGGCCTTCCAATTGGCCTCCTCCTGACGTATTGAAGTTGCTTGGAAAGGACACGGCATACGAGGGGTCCTTTTTAATTTTTCTTTCTACGTGGTTCTGGAACATTCAGCGGCTGATATGTTGCTCACTTAGTGACATGCGATGCTCGAAGCATTGCGAATTACAACTGAAGGCAGCGTGTACAGTATATTACCTGTATATCTCATTGAGTTCTCCCTATCTCTCGTTCGGGGCTATTGAATACCATGTTCGTTGACATTGTACTACCGCCTCTTACGTCTCGAATTGCAATTGCATACCTTTGTGGAACTGTCGTTAACTCAGTCTCAAGGGCGAAGCCTAGCTGATATGTCCCAATGTCGAGCATTTCAGAACATATATAACTGGTGCGCGATTATAAAGTCGTCATTTTGGGCAGCTACGCTCCCAAGCAAAGCATGACGTCACCAACAACTCCACCCATGGTATAATATATAAATCCCCGGTCATACTAATCATGGCTCCAATGTCTTCTTCCCCAGAGCACCCGCAGACGCCAACTCCACCACTCACGCGCACCAATTCCTCCAACGACAGGGACGTTCCGGGTGGCTACGTACCAGACCGCAATTCTACAGCACTCAAACCCGTTGCACCTCCCCTATCCGAAGTCAGCCTCCACCGGTTCATCTACTTTCTTTTCATTCTCCTTTCCATTGTTGGCGCGTACTATACTTTCCGCTTAGTCCAGTATAAAGCTGAAGCCGGTGGCTGGTGGAATCTCGCCCTTGGAAGGTGTCCTCCCCATATTCAACAACAACAGCGCAGTGATGCTTCTTACTCCTACGCAGAGTCAAAAAAACCAACCAATTTCGGGAGCCCGGGCGGGGAAGAGACCGTTGAATATAGATTGAATCAATTAGCTGAAGCTCTTGGTATATCTTCAACCAACCTTGCCAACGTGATAGCAAGTGCGGAAAAGGATTTTATTCCCCCTGCCAGTATATCTTCTATTGCAGCTAAGGAAACTAGCGGAGCAGTAAAAATATTCACTGAAAACCAGAATCGTGGAGCGCGCAAGAATGATAACAGAGCATTCAGTTCAGGTGATAACGCGGCATTAGAAGGAGCAGCCAATATCTTCGAAGGGGTGGTTTCTGGGATGGAGGCGTTCGTAGGCATGGATGAGTTTTAATCATTTAGAAATGACGAGCATCATGATAATTATAGCCTTTTTTAATTGTTATGTAGTAATACGAACTTTTAATGACGGGTGCGTACGAGTATCAATATTATCGTCTCTCTAAACATGGTGGTAATCTGTATTGGAATGAAAAATAGAGGGATTCTGAGGGAGCGTAGAATCTGTCGCTTCTGCACTGCGGAATTGTAATGCTGAGGGCAGTTGACCCATTTCGTTGGTGGTGAATTCCAAATCAGAGGACTTGTCTTGACCACTTTTTCTTCGTTGACGTTCTTGACCAACACGTATCAAAATAAGGTTGAATGCGATGCCAGCCGTGCCGAAGTTCTAGAAGTTAACTTAACGTCGAACACGCATAATAACATAATGAAAAGACATACTATAGTGTCCACTATTACTTCGAAGATGTAATAACGTTCATTAGAATGTTCTTTTTCCGCAATACCCCATGCAATGAGGTTTATGGTGGCCATAAAGGTGTATAGAGCTCCAGATTCTGCGACAATACGCCACACTCGATCGAGGTGACCAGAGCGATTGACGCTCATCTTCGTGATACGCAGGATTCGATAGACAATGGCCGCTTTCAAGGAACCTCATAAACTTGAATCCAATTCGCAGGAAAAGGGATGGTACACATACCGGTTGCGTAGATATTGATCACAATAGTGCACGCGAGAAATACATCGTGAATTTTTGATTGGCGGAACACCAGCTTATGAAAAACACCTCGGTTGGTCGTCCTTATTCTCACTAACAGGGAGTCCAAGTAGAGTTCGTAACTTGAGAGCGCCACACTCGAAATCCAGAAAAGTAGAGGTAGACATATAGCTTTCCACCAATGACTGTAGACAACCCAGCATCGATATATCTGCAATGAAAAATAATCCGCAATTAGTGTTCTTATTCGTGATAAGGTTAAGGCAAACTTGAACATACTAGTACGGCATCAACGATTTGAATCGTCGTGTTTTCCACCGCTCCCTATGACATCATCACATGAGTGCGGGTGGTATTCCTTGATGACAATGAAAACATACACCTATCGTATTACAAAGAAAGGCGCTTCTTCGGTCTGAACGTAGTTGAGACAAGGTGAGCTCAAAACCAGCCACCAGTCCCGCAGTTTGAAGGAGGAAAATCAAGATGGAAACTATCAGCATGGTTGTGTTCCCCTTCATCCGTCGACTCCAGCCTTCATCGTCACATATGAGCCATCGTAGACAATCGACGAAAGTGGTGATATAGATTCCGTATACCAGTGCCTGTACGATCGGGATGACAATGAAGAAAGGATTTAGCATGGGTCAATAATGCTGCTCTCGGGCAGTGGTGTTGTAAAATTACATGCTTTTTATGTGTTCTTTTCTGGGGCACTTTCAAGGGTTAATGGCACTGCCTAAATGAACGCGGGCAGGGTTTGATTAGAATCAACGAGCCCGGGCTGGGCATACCGGGCCGCTGAGTCGATCGCACGGTGATATATAGAGACTTACGAAACTTGAACAGACACGATTAAGGTAGAAGCCAAGCCGCTATACTAATGCATTGACAAGAGTCTTCGTTGAACTTGTTTTCCCGACCGTCATTTTCTCCGGCGTTTTCTTCGTATGTTCGTAGTGTGGATGTCCAGTCGAAGGGATGTTTGTGACGGCGGCCCGCATTTCGTAAGCATAGTATTCCAATTGGGACCTGAGTCGCCCATCTATCAGGAAGTCTGCGCTCCCTTCTGGGAACGGGATTTTGAAAGAGCACATAACCTGAAGATACGCAGATTAGAAAGGCACCTGATATGCACGGTAGTGGTGACTTGAACGAGCCTCGGCAGTTCGGAGTCTATGAGAGCCCAAAGATCAAGCGGAGCTAAAGCGCATGATCAATTAGGTTACCTTCGCGTTCGGGCTAAGTACACGCCCTACCGTCTGACGAGTATGGCTTACTGTCCCTCAATATTTTGATAAGCATTACCCCAACGGCTGGGGGATGGGTACAGGGATGTCCGCTGTACGGTAAACAGCATAGAAATAAATAAATAAATAAATTCAACATCCTAAATGTATATCGAGAGTAGTGTGAACTGATGCACCAGCTATTGATGGAGGACCCGCGTTACTTTGTGGTGTAGTTGCATTCAGTTTCTAATTTTACAGGAAAGAAATGAAGGTCAGGCGGTCGACTTACTCACTGGATTCTGGCTGTGCAAGCCATTTAAGGCGTTCTTGTACGGAAGCGGTCATGACCGGAGGACATGCGCTAGAACTTTGATTCTGTAGAACTCCGCGCTGTCTGATACAGGCACAGCGGATGAAACACCGCCTTCACGGTTCAGTGACGCTATCATTACACCTACGTGCGTCACGTTTGCTGGTGATAGAGCCAGTTTCTGCACCAGCACGAACAAGGTTGCTCAGCAGGAACATTTCCATTGGGCGAAGGTACATTTATACTGATGGAAGGATCTTCGGTCGGAGTCCCGGACGATCTTTGCTCTGTACGGTGCACCTTGACACGCAGAGCTATGATCCATGGGTCTCCGCATTTCGACCGTCCTGCGATGCAGAACACTTTTCTGAAGCTCCCTGAATCGCGCGTCGCTGAGTATGCTGCTGCGGTGCTTGCGTAGATAGTCTTGCCTGCAGCTACAGTTGGACGGCCTGTGACACTGCCGTCTGCCGATTTGCAGAAGCACCTTGTTCCTGCAATGCCTTGGCTTGCGAACACATCCGTCCTATCTGTCCTGGTTCTTGACTTGTTTGTAACATCTCCACATCTTCACCATCGTGCATCCGCGTTCCCTTTTTCGTGAGAGTAAGCTCGTTGACACTGTCAATGTTCTTGGCTGGAAAGGACTGTAAGTCGTCGGTATGGACCTGGGTACTTGCAACGCTTGAGTTTGATGGTATTGTTGTGGTGGCCCGGGTTGGGCCTATTGCGTATGGGTCGACGAAGCGAAGTAATCATGGTGTAGATTCAGCGCTATTGTTGATGGATTCATGTTTGAAGGATCGTATGAACTTAATCAACGAAGTTCACGGTAAGCAACGGAGAAAGTATGCATCAATGTTTCAAAACAAATAGTGGGTGAATGAATATAACGTACTTCACGTCGAGAAAAAATCTTGTTTTGTCAAACCAGGCAAAGCATAAGGAAATTATAGAGTGACGTACATCTCTAATCTCTGAAGATCTTGTTTGTACAATTTTAAAGGTCCAGAATTAATCGGCATTTGATCGACCGCCGAGCGTAGGTTCTTTGCAGTGACTTTAAAGTTATCACAGAGATTGAGAATTGATTCTGAAGATACTTGACCAACAACAGCACGGGTACGGTAACCGTACTACGGTACCGTCCATCCCGTACAAAGCGGTCACAGTGCGCAGCCTACTTCGCGTATCAAGTTGAGTTCATGTACCGTGGTACTAAAGACATCCGCACGGTGTTGTATCGCCCTATGCAAACCAGGTGCAGACGTACACATCATCACTGTGAACCGCAACGCAACTTGAGAACACGATGCTTGATTCTGTCAGCTCGTGCAGTTAAAAGCCATCAAATATGTGTTGTTGACATTAGAAGACAAGGTCACCATGGTCACGCCCTATGATCGTTATGGATTCAACCATACTGACGCTGTGCTTTTACGAGATGTTCGTTCGAAGAAACAGTTAGGATTCTTGTGACGGCCGCTGTAGCTTTCCCTAACTCCGATATCATTTACTTATTTTCGGAACCTGTTGTTGAATAGGCAACGGTTAGGCCTCTGCCATGCTAGTACCCGCATAATTGTATAGCACACCTTATATCATTCTCGTCTGCATACAGCCCTAAATCATCACGATGGTCTCCGCCGAGTCCTGGAGAGTTTCACGGCCACGCACACCAGACCAACCCGTTTGGTAAAGTTATTAGGAGATCACTGTTTTCAATTTGCTATCTGATATCGTTTCATGCGTTATACCTAGTCGTTGTTTGATCTTTGTGGAACCAGTTCATTTTACTAGATGCGACATTTGATTTACTAGCGTGCCTCTGTCACTTCTGTATTTCAGGTAATGTCTGTTGACCGCAGTTCCATCAGGAAAAACCCAAACTCCAATTTTAGGGTTTGTAACTTGAATTATGTATAATAAAGATTACGACCAATTTCATTAACATTAACTCAGTCCATTAACTGTGACACTCAATTAACATAACATTACCTACAATTTCTCATCACTTATTACAGTGTTACAACAGTATTCAGTAAAGACATTACGAAGCAAGAACTAGCGAGCAGAGTGGGCGGCAGAGAGCGGGCAGCAGAGAGAGGGCAGCAGAGCGGGCAGCAGAGAGCGGACAGCAGAGAGGGCAAAGCGGGCGGCAGAGCGGGCGGCAGAGAGGGCAGAGAGGGCGGCAGAGCAAGTGGCAGAGAGCGGACAGCAGAGGGCAGAGCGGGTGACAGAGAGCGGACAGCAGAGAGCCTGCACTGGAGCGGCGGGCGGCAGACCAGGTAGCAGAGAGGGCAGAGAGGGCAGTAGAGTGGGCGGCAGAGCGAGCAGCAGAGAGCAGACAGCAGAGAGGGCAGAGTGGATAGCAGAGAGGGCAGAGCTGGTGGCAGAGAGCAGACGGCAGAGAGGGCAGCAGAGCGGGCAGCAGAGGGCAGAGTGGCGGGCGGCAGAGCAGGAGGCTAGCAGAGAGGGCAGAGAGGGCGGCAGCCTAGCGGGCAGCAGAGAGGGCAGAGCGGGCGGTAGGGAGGAGAACAAACGAGCGGCGGGGAACGACTTGTGCCACTGGCAGTGAAGGGAGGGCAGAACGAGCGACGTGGCGAATGTAACCAAGTCCGATGAGTCACAAGCATTAGTGGTACAAATAGAGGTAAACATTGGACTTCGTAATTTTTAATGAAAATGGGATTGCATGATGTGCTCTGACATCAATTTTTGGTTAACCCATTCACCAATGCTCATACTTACACTTTATTCTATGGTCCTAAATAGTTGATGATGAGTTTAGCAATACATCATTGGCCCTTAACAATATTATGTGCTGTTAAGACTGTTTATATCAATTATGTTTAATTCCCAGATTGGGTTTTTCCTGATGTCTCTCCTCTGTAAGAACGTTTCGTAAACGAGATTTCTAAAGATGAAGCCTCAAAATGTTGAATTTCGCATATAATAGACGTGGCTTGTTAAATAAAGAAGCGACAACTACAGAATATGGCCTATAAGTGACACTCTCCAATGGCACATCTAATACAATGATCGATGCTTACCGTCTCTCTAAACATGCTGGTAATCTGTACTGGAATGAAAAACAGAGGGATTCTGAGGGGACGTAGAATCTGTCGCTTCTGCGCTGCGGAATTGTAATGCTGAGGGAAGTTGGCCTATTCCGTTGGCGGCGAATTCCGAATCAGGCGACTTGTCTTGATCACTTTTTCTTCGGTGACGTTCTTGACCAACACGGATCAAAATAAGGTTGAATGCGATGCCAGCCGTGCCGAAATCCTAGAACCAACTTAACGTCGGACATGCATAATAACATAATAAAAAGACATACTATAGAATCCACTATTACTTCGAAGATATAATAACGTTCACCAGAATGTTCTCTTTCTTCAAGAGCCCATGCAATGAGGTTTATGAGAGTCATAAAGGTGTATAGAGCTCCGGATTCTGCGACGATGCGCCACACTCGATCAAGGCCGCCAGAGCGATTGATGCTCATCTTCGTGACGCGCAGGATTCGATAGACAATGGCCGCTTTCAGGGAACCGCATAAATTCGAATCCAATTCACGGGAAAAAGTGTATACATACTGGTTGCGTAAATATTGATTATAATAGTGCATGTGAGGAATGCATCATGAATTTTTGATTGGCGGTGCACCAGCCTATAAAAAGCATCTCGGCTGGTCGCCCTCATTCTCACTAACAGGGAGTCCAAGTAGAGTTCGTAACTTGAGAGTGCCACACTCGATATCCAGAAAAATACAGGTAGACATATGGCTTTCCACCCGCGACCGTAGACAACCCAGCATCGATATATCTGCAATGAAAAATAAACCGCAATTAGTGTTCTCATTTCTGATGGGGTTTCAAAGAAAAAGCAAACTTGAACATACTAGTACGGCATCAACAACTTGAAACATCGTGTCTTCCATCGCTCCCTAAGACGTCATCACATGAGTGCGGGTGGTATTCCTTGATGATAATGAAAACTTACACTTATCGTATTACAAAGAAAGGCATTCCTTCGGTCTGCATGCAGTTCCGCTAAGGTAAACTTAAAACCAGATGCCAGTCCCACGGTTTGAAGAAGGAAAATCAAGATGGAAACTATCAGCATGGTCATGTTCCCCTTCATTCGTCGACTCCAGCCTTCATCGTCACATATGAGCCATCGTAGACAATCGACGAAGGTGGTGATATAGATTCCGTATATCAATGCCTGTACGATCAGGTTGACAATGAAGAGAGGTTTTAGCATGGGTCAATAATGTTGCTCTCTGCCAGCGGTGTTGTAAAATTATATGTTTTTTATGTGTTGAATGTTTCTTTTCCGGGACACTTTCAAGGGTTTATGACACTGCCTAGATGAACGCGCGCAGGGTTTGATCGGAATCGACAAATCTGGGCTGGGTATAGATCGCACGGTGATATATGGAGACGTAGTACGAAATTTGAACAGACACGATTAAGGTAGAAGTCAAGCCGCTACTAGTGCATTGACAAAACTCGTCTTCCCGACCATCATTCTCTCTGGCGTTTTCTTCGTAGGTTCGTAGTGTGGATGTCCAGTCGAAGGGATGTTTGTGACGGCGGCCCGCATTCCGTAAGCATAGCATTTCAATTGGGTCCGGCATAGCGAATACAGTCAATCTTCCGAGTACCTGAGCCATCTATCAGGAAGTGGCTGCGCTCCCTTCTAGGAACGGGATTCTGAAAGAGCACATAACCTGAAGACGCGCAAATTAGAAAGGCACCTGATATGCATGATAGTGGTGACAACGAGTCTTGGCGGCGAGTCTATGAGAGCCCAAAGATCAAGCGGAGCTAAAGCGCAGAC
>QFEO01011929.1:0-11711 GCA_003316615.1 Amanita pseudoporphyria | reverse complement strand
GCAAAAGAAACACAAAAGACAGTAGTAACACTTACCAATCATATTATATTCGATTTTGCGCCTCGACTGCGGCGCGGGTTCTCCATTCAGTGGCCGAGCAGGAGGCGCTTCCTGATTGACCGTGAACCGTTGAAGGGTGTCGGTATCGAGGGGGACTCTGGCAAGTGCTAGTCTGACATTTGTACATGGCCTTAGATGCAAGGTCTCTTACCGACAGACAGGGCACGTTTTACCTTCTCTCTTCAACATCCAGGCTTTCAAACAACCCTAGAAACAAGGTCAGTGCACCTTCCCGTGGATCGTATCATACACACCTCGCAAAATACATGAGCGCTGTAGAAGCCAGTCAGTCGATCACCTCGAAAACTTAACCCAATCATACCATTGTGTGATATATCCACGAATGAACTCAGTGCGACACAAGATACATGCGTCCTCATCTTCGTCAGCTTGACCTTGCTCCCGCTTTTTTGCGAGATGTAACATATAACGATATCGTGCCCTGTTTGTGTTGACCTTTGCATCCAGAGCCGCGCGATCAATAATGCATTGCTGTATTGCCATATCCACAGCTCCTTCCCATGTCGCTGCAACGACTGAATCAGAAATCTCCTGCAACTGTCGAAAATATAATATCCGCTGATTGAAAGCCTTCCTAATCGCGGCGATATCAGTTTCAAGCTTGTCCATCAGGGCGTCTATTATAGGTCGTAAGACGGCAGTAGAGGATTAAAAGTGTGAAACGCCATACTTTGCTCTTTCATGAACTGACGAAGGGTAGCAATAGCATCGCCGATAATGACCCATTCCGGGTCCTTTTGGCTCTTGACCCGGTTGAAAGCAGCTTGCAACTCAACTTGTATCTGCAAACCATCAAAAATTAATTGGAACAAACCGAATCGACTGAGCTAAGTACATACGCTCTTCATGGCTCTGCCGTCAAGCATCTGCAACAACTCCTTCCGTTTGTCCGAGAGTTCTTTAAGCAAGACTTCGTGTTCAGGCTTCTTCTCAGCCCCTTCGTCAAATTGTTCTAATCCTTCCATTGGAAACTCGTCCATAACAGCCGCCGCGGCGTCTTGAGCTTTCCTTGCTGCTTTTGTCGAACGAGTCTTTCGTTCCCTCCCTTCATGCAACGCGAGCAAGTTCCTCTCGCTGCTGAGCGCTTCTCGGCGATCAGCAAGTAACGCTGCATAAGCTTGCAAATAAGTCTCTGCCTCCCCTTGATTATCTAGGTTCCTCTGATATTCTTGTCCGTCTGCTTCATTTTGTCCATTATTCAACGGCGTGGTCAGCAAATATGTGATGTGGGTTCGCCATTCCCAAAGCAGTTTGGATTGGTCGTTGAGTATTTCCACAATATCATTGCCTTCCTCCATCTAATAGGATTTCGTTAGTGCAAAGCACGTAGCTATAAATGGGACTTGCCAGGTCATATGAGCGGATGCCACCTTGCTCTAGCAAGGGCGTTTCTATATACAGTGACCCTTCGGGTATTCGCTCTTCTGATGCTTCTTGTTCCAGTTGCGCCATGGCTCGTGCAGCCTCTGCCTCACTCGCTAAAAGTGATACATTAGGATTTAATTCGCGCGAAACCGACCGCCTGGAACGTACCCTTCAGCAAATCACGACGAACATCCTCAGCAACTTCGTACGCCGCAGCTTCAGCGGGGCTATGGGCCTCGCCAAGCATATGATATACGTCTCCTTGCAAGAATTTGACTTTATGCAACACAAGTTTTATTTCACGAACACGGTGTTGCAGTGCTCCACGTTTCGCCGAGTGTTCTTCGCCTAAAGGATTACGTGGTAATCCTTTATCCTCTTCATCCTCATCCTCGCTGTCGGAAAGAATTTCTCGTTCTTTGCCCTTTCCTTTGTACGTCGTAGAAGTAGATGGCTCGTTGGTCTGCAGGGCCAAAGATTCCCGCCGAGCAGCAGCTTCTTTCTTTATAACTTCCCCTTTCGCGCGATGCTCATCTATCGCAGTGTTGACTTCGGTCAACAGCTCCCTTACTTGCTTTTCTGCTTCTTCGAGTGTCTCACGAGCACGCTGATATCGGTTAAGATCTGCCGGAACATGCTGTTGGAGCTGGGCCAATTTAGCAAGCAGTAAAATCTGCGAGGTCCCCTGTTAGATCAAGTGCAAGGCGAAAAACCACGCCAACTTGCCTTGGATTTCCAATCATCCATCACATTCCGCCAGTTCGTGTCTCTCAGAGACTTTTGTGGCATTAGAACCATGGTTGTGGATCAAGGCGCACACACCAACCTGTAAAACATCTGCCATCGTCTTTATAACCCCTGGCTTGTTCGTTTTATCACTTTGCCTTTGAAGCTGACCAACCTGATCCGAACGTTTAGAAAAGACTTGTATCTTCGGATAAATATGCATACCTGAGGATGGGTACAAATGCCCCGAAGCCCGCGAATCGCAGATCGAAGTACATTAGCATCAATATCCCACCCAGATGAAGTTGCAACGCCTCGAGCATCGAGGCCTATTTCAAGCAGGACAGCCTCAAAAGATTGATTGTAAATCTAAGTTATGTCAGTTGCGCAGCTGTGAAAAACTATCATAACGTACGTGTCTTTCCACCATTCCTAATTCAATCGGCACCAAGAAGCGCCTTTGTTGAGGTATTGTCAACTCATGTCTTACGCTTGCTTTCAATGTCCTGTGTGAGAAAATTTCAGCCTTGCGTCCAACTTTATTTTTCTCCCAATGTACCTAATGGCGTAACGTTGGACGAACTCAGCGAATTTGTTTGCATGGTGGCTCGTTAAAAGGTTGGTCCACAAACGCGACGGGCCGATGACCGCGTCCACTCGGAGGAACCTGTACCAACGATGAAAAACGAGACCAACCGACATAAACACCAAAAGTACCTCAGAACGTGAATCAAGTCCGAAATCTGTGCCCGAGCTGGCGTTCCAGACACAGCAAGTGAGGAATGTCTTGGAATTAAAGAGACCATATCCCTAGATAATATTGAATAACCTTTCTATAACAATACAGGATTAACTCACTCTGTCTTGCCGCCGCCGACCATCTGTACTTCATCCATGACCACCCTGTACCATTCACACTTCACCAACGGACTCCTAGCATGCTCGACGTTATAGTACACCACATGGTCACGCCGAGGTCGCATAGGCGCGGCACGAGCGACGTCCAAGTCGGATTTCAGGACCTGATAAGTAGTGATGACTACATCATACTTGTTGGCCTCAGCTGGCCAATCGAAAGATTGTAACAGCTGCCAATGTTCTAACTCATCATCAGAACTCTGAGGGCTATCATACCTGGCCCTGGCTTCTGGGCTACGAAACACGGCTCTTGGTTTTATCCTTTTAACAGCTTTCTTTGTTCTTTTCTTAGGGCTGGGTATGATTTTCGACCAGCCTTCATAAACCAGAACCTTTAAAGACGGTGCGTGGATCTTCAATTCGTCTATCCATTGGTTTTGGAGCGCCGGTGGTGTGACAATCAGAGTACTCTAAAACGCCACTCAGCTATAATTTTCATCCGCGCCATGATGCCTACCTTGACACTGCTCACTTCTAGTCTCGCTTCTGGATCCCAGCGCTTGACACTTGGATTCCGTTCGATTGGCGCAGGATTCAATAACATAAGTGCAATCGTTTCCAGGGTTTTTCCGAGTCCGGGTTCCTCGGCAAGTATACCCCCAAAGGCTGGCGGTTCGACCGTTATCTCGGGCGAAATCCTACCACTAAGACGGTTGTAGTACCAAATGTGGTTGCCTTCCTGTATTTTGTCCCAGAACGAGTATTCCTTGAAATCGACAGAGGGTATGATTTTACCTTCTGCGGTCACTGATTTACCTTCACGATGTAGCAGCCAAGCCACGCTTCGTCGCTGGAATGGTAAAAGCTTAGGAAGGAGGCCTTTCGGCTGCATAGCGTTTTCAGCTCGTTTGGAAGGTAATGGCGGTGCTGGTCTAAGACTTGAATAGAAGAACGGAATGCTAATGGTGACATCGCTCTCTGGAGTTGGATTGTAAATGTGACGTAGGAATCGGACCTTGGATTCTTCTAGATTAGCAACTATTCCCTTGGGCGTTCCGCGGGGGAGAGGCTCAAAAATGAAGGGTAGAATGAAAGACACTTCAAAATCTATTACCAGGTGGAATGGGACGTCTCCCGGCATTGTTGACTGAGCCCAGTCAAAAGGAAGCGCAACGAACTTTAAGCTACCCTCTACAGTGGCACAGCGTTTCAGTCTCATGGTGTGACACGCCATTAATAGGCCTTCGTCCCCCCCTTCATTTAATGTTGGCAGAAGGCATAGCCAATTCGATCCGGAATTGTGACCAAGAAGTGATGCAATGAGATGCTCGTTGTACTCAAAAAAAGCCACAGAACCTAGGTCGACAGTAACAGGTTCCTCTATACGACCGAACAAAGCGTTGAGCGATTCACCAAATAATTCTTCCTCACGCCTATGCTTCTCTTCTATGTCTTTGTTACTGTACAGTTGGATTTGGAACGTGTGATGCCAAACAGGGACAGAGTGTAGCTCTTCGCGATACTCGATCGCAGCACACTTAGACGAGGAAAGCCATGGATAATCATTTCCAGGCCAGGGCCTTTGAGCGGCAGAGCTGCTACCTGTGCTTGCTTCAGAGTCATTATCCGTTCTTGCACGCTTTAGCCCTGAGAAATGTGGGGATGATGAAAGAGCACGCTTTTTGCCCTTCCCTGAGACAGAAGGTGACTCAGCGGCTTCATCAAGTAGCTGAGCTAAATTCTGCAAGTGTAGCCAAGGTCGAAAACTAGCGTGGGAAGCCCCCCATACTTGCCCCGCGGTTGCATGGAGTGGTACGCGATGTTGGGAGCCGGAAATGTGCATAAGTTGAGGCTTGACACGCGGCGCTCTTTGTCTTCGATTTATTTAAGACGGAGACCCTGAATCAGACTCACGTGCGTCACAGTCGGTACCGACGCGTCTCTGATGCGCCTTTTCCATACTTGGCATTGCGCCCGACTCATTCAGCTCCATATATGGAAGTGGTTCCGCTCGATAATGAAACAGTGAGTTGAATTCATGAGTCATGGTTTGGGCACACCACCTTACGTTAGCCAGGCACCAGAGGCACCCACTGCCATTCGCTAGGGGTCATTTGAATGTCGCTGAAATACTTATAAAATACTTACGAGAAGGACGAGAATATGGCCTCGCGGTGTTTCATTGTCTCACCACACGGCTTTGTAAGTTACCATTACGGATCAGAAGGGTCGCTTGAACGCTTGCTCGTTATCGACCTGATACATCTAGGATGAGTCGAGATAGGCTGTGGAGCCACGCCACACAAAGAACGAACAATTTGAACGTTTACGGCAGCCAGCCTACATCATCATCATACAGAGAATGAAGTACGAGTACCCCCACAACACTGAACCTGACTGCAACTACTGCCGTAACGACGATGATGATGAGATTTATGATTACGAACGAATACTGCCGGATTCTTAGAATTCTGTCGTCTATGAACAGGGCGACCACATATTTGGCTGACTTTTTTTTCACTTCTCCGTCTTGCCAGCTTCCTCCCTAATTCTCCTTTCTCGCCTTCGTTTAACGTCCCAATTGTACACTCGCGCCGTGTTTACCTCCATTATCGTCAGCTGTTCTCGTAAGAATTCGAGGTCTTCAATTGTATTGTTCAAAGTAGTTTGCGCAATCTCCAGTTTTGACTTCAGAAGTACGATAGCTTCGGGAATCTTGTACGAGAGCATGACATTTGCCTGTTACCCAGGTCAATTTTTAAAATGAAACCAGAGATTGCACTGACCCCAAGCCACAGATACACTGTGTCTGTGCCTTCTAGTTCAGCCTCCGCATATAGGGTGTCGTTCAGTTCAAAGGTTGTTCTGATTGGCTTTTTGGTATCTTCGTCATCTTCGAGATCGTCCAACTCTTCATCATTCTCAGATGTCGAGGTTTTACCTTCCTGTTGATGCCGGTGGTAGCATAATGCAATGAGCACTGAGGATAATAAGTGATTGGTCTTACACACCCTCCTCTCTTGTAGATATTCAACCATGTCCAAAGTCTTCTTGATATCCGGAATCTTCTCCTCGAGACTTTGCCGCCTCTGTGTCAGATTACTATCCATGTACCTGTACTTGCTGTGCTTTCATGAAGCATGGCGTCAACGCGAATTTTGCTCCAACGAGTCAAGGAACGCGTACGCCAATGCATCCTGGAAGGCTCTCAATGTTCCCTCAATCTCAGCATCAGCCCCGCCCATATATTCTTCCACATTAGCCTAGTTAGCCGATAGTCATCACTTCATTATTTAGTTGTTTAAGTATACATACAATAAATGGAGCTTTGGGGATACCCCTCGGGTTCTTTTCTTCCGTGAAAATGGGCTTGGTGGTCATTCTGTCCTGTGAGGCGTCGCTGACAAGCCTGATCGAGATGCGTCGGCATCGTCCGAAGCGGAGTCTCAAACTTCGCGATATCTCATAGGCTTAAGTTCACGTCAAGGATTTTCTCGTTCTCAAGTTTGTATTTTCCGCGGTCTTTTGTCTACATCCGTTAATGTTGTCGTTGAACACGCAGCTCGGACGACATGTCCCGTCTTCTCATTAAAAATATACCTTCATATGTGACCTCGTCTCGTCTCAAGGAATATTTTGAACAGAAAAAGGGTCCTGGAGGTACTCTAACTGACGTCAAGGTTGCACACAAGAGAGATGGAACGTCGCGTCGATTTGGTTTCGTTGGATACAAAACCGAACAAGAGGCCAAAACAGCGAAGGAGTGGTTTGACCGTACTTTCCTTGATTCGTCCAGAATTAGCGTCACGATTGTTGAGGTATGAATTGATGCATGCCATTCTCGTTTTGGGCTGATGGTGGATTGTTGTGCAGGGTGTTAGAGACGCCCCGCTTCCACGACCTAATAAGCGCCGTCGGATAGAGCCATGGGCGAATGAGGACTCGCGGGCAGCAGCAAGAGTGAAACCATCAACAACAGATCCCGCAAAGGATAAGTTACTGGAAGAGGATGCCCTCAAGGATAATGAAGGCATTTCCGATCTGGATTGGTTGAAAAAGCACACCTCGAAGAATGTTGACAGTGCGGATAAAGTTTTTGAACAATCTGACGACGAGGCAGGGGACGAAAAGGTTCGCTGTCTATCTATTATCTGGATAAAAAACTCATAGTCTCACAGAGGGAATCGACCAACATCGAAGCCCCAAAAGACCCAACAAAGAAAACCATTTTGCAAACATCGCGTTTGTTTTTACGGAATTTGGCCTTTACATGTACCGAGTCTGATCTTCTGGATTTGTTCCGGCCTTTTGGTGAATTATCTCAGGTAAGTCACTCTCTGCGGCACGGAGCAAAGAAGAAAATCCGGTATAGGGACATCAGACTCTTCGGAGTATGCTGAGTTCTCCTGGGTTAGATAGTATCTGAGCTCTCGTCTGTCATAGCTTTTGAACGACTGCTGATTTCTTCTTTACAGGTGAATGTAACCCCAGTTAATTAATGAGATGAAAATCCTGTATAGGGACATCAGACCTCTTAGACTGGTGATTCTTCATTGGGAAAACGATAGTAGAAATTTCTGATTTTTCATATATATCAGTGCAATCGCGTACACTGGATGCTAACTTGCTTTTTAAAGGTGCATATACCCTTGGATGCAACAACGAAGCAGCCTAAAGGCTTCGCATATGTGTCCTTCGCGGAGTCGGAGAATGCCTTGACAGCCTTCGAGGCATTGGATGGCAAGTCGTTCCAAGGACGCCTACTACATATATTGGCCGCTGTCGATCGGAAGGGCAAATTCCAAGTGGAAGATGCTGATGGCAAGAAAAGATCACTGAAGGAGGAACGAAACGCGAAGCGAAAGATGATGGCTGGCAAAGAATTCAATTGGAGTATGCTGTACATGAATGTGAGTGGATGCGCTTGTCCTTTGTAAACGCGAACTAAAGTAGTGAACAGAGTGATGCAGTGGCATCATCAGTTGCAGAGCGCTTCAGTATTGACAAGAATGACATTTTAAATCCTGAGTCTGGCGGCAACCCCGCGGTCAAATTGGCTCTCGCCGAGACGCACATTATCCAGGAAACCAAGTCGTACCTCGAATCTCAGGGCGTTATTCTTTCCTCTTTTTCATCGCGCGCACGATCAGATACCATTATATTTGTCAAAAATATACCCTACGGGACTACAACAGAGCAGATTAGCGAACTTTTCGAGTCCCATGGAGAGTTGATCCGAGTGCTAGTACCTCCTGCTGGTACGATGGCAGTAGTAGAATTCGAAAGGGCGGACGAGGCGACAAAAGCGTTCCGCGCCATCGCCTACAGACGGTTAGGGAACTCAATCATATATCTGGAGAAAGGGCCACTTGGGATGTTTACAGAGGACTCTACTCCCATAAAGGCACAAGTAGTGTTTCCCACCAGCGCTTTGCCAGTCATTAGAATAGCAGAGCAAGTGGCAGGGGATGCCATAGGTGTGGAAGAAGGACTGCCTTCCGTCACAAGTGGAACGACGCTTTATGTGAAGAATTTGTCATTTGCAACGACACAGCAACGATTTGAAAAGGTCTTCCAGCATCTTCCATCGTTTGCCTTTGCACGGATACAGACAAAACCAGATCCAAACCGGTCTGATGGACCTCGGTTAAGCATGGGGTACGGCTTCGTTGGTTTCAAAGATATAGACGGCGCGAAGAGGGGGTTGAAGAGCATGCAAGGTTTTGTATTAGATGGCCATGCCTTGCACGTCAAGTTTGCTGGAAGAGGAGCTGAGGAGGACCAGAAAGATGGCAAGATAATTTCGAAGAGCAAGACCGCCAAGATGATTGTCAAGAATGTCCCATTTGAGGCTACGAAGAAGGACATCAGGGAACTCTTCAGGTACCCTCTCTCCAACCGAGGTTGTGGCCATGATCGCTTACAGATCTACGCAGCTCATACGGTCACATTAAGTCTGTAAGATTACCCAAGAAGTTTGATTCGCGGACACGCGGATTTGCATTTGTGGAGTTTGTATCGCGACACGAGGCAGAAAACGCGTATGCGGCGTTGCGTCACACTCATCTTCTCGGACGGCATCTTGTCCTAGATTGGGCTGAAGAGGCAGAACAAGATCTAGATGCCCTTCGGAAAAAAGCAGGGGTAGGATTTGGTGGAGGCAAGGAGATGCCAGGCAAGAAGCGGAAGCTGGATCTGGACATAGGAACCGAGGATGGAGATGAGGCATAATTGACCGTGGCTGTGAAGCGGCTTTGTATTTGATTAGATTAGGATGGCACCGATAAACAGATGCAAATCGTGGACGACGCGTCACGTCGTTTAATGGCTGCTATTGGGTGTACTGAGAGCAACAATACCGACCGCAATCATGTCAGCCGATCCTTCAAGACCGCCAAAGTTGGTGCTTGATGAGTTTGTCAATACCGCGCTAGCAGCGACGCCACCAGAACTTCATCCGTTTTTGGAGTCCTTCCGGACTTTATATAACCGCAAGTAAGTGCTTCGTGCTAAGTAATATGATTGCTCTGACTACGCGTACAGACTATGGCATCAACTTACACAAAAGTTATTCGAGTTCTTTGCACACCCAGCATCGCAACCTTATAAAGTTGATGTCTTTGAGCGGTTCGTACGGGATTTTGAGGGAAAGATTAATCAACTCCGGCTAGTAGAGATGGGAGTAAAAGTGTCAAGGGAGATCGATAGTGTGTCTTCAAGTTTATTGACCCTCAAATTCTGTTAACCCCTGCCAAGATCCCCAGGTGCACCTGAACTTCTTGACATCACTCCTGTCAAGAATCGATACGGAGAAATCAAAAGATGCACATGTACTATTACTGGCAACGATTGCGCGTGCTAAGCTGTTGTATGGCGATCTCGAAGGAACTAGAAGTGATATGGAAAAAGCATGGAGCGTGTTGGACACTCTGGATGATGTAGAGTCTGGAGTGAATGCAGCATATTATGGCTTAGCTGCTGATTACTACAAGGCAAGGGTTTTTCTTGATGCCGATAGCTTTCTCGTTGCTAAAGGTTGTCATTGCAGGCAAAAGCAGAATATGCTCCCTATTACAAAAACTCGCTGTTATACCTAGCTTGTGTGGATTCGGAGAAGGACATGTCGGCCGAGGAGAGACTATTACAAGCTCATGACCTGGGCATATCGGCCTTGCTAGGCGACACGATATATAATTTTGGAGAACTGGTGCGCACTTGGCTCACCCTCGGAATCGTGTCCGACTCATTATGAACTGATGCACAGCTTATGCACCCCATACTGGGGGCATTGGATGGCACGCCACATGAATGGATCAAGAAGCTCCTCTTCACATTCAACGAGGGCAGCATTGGCAAGTTTGAAGCGCTGGCACCGTTGTTTCCCCACGAGGTAGGTTAGAAGTGATGGACAAGCTTCGGAGATGACGCATGTTCGTGGCGTAGCCAATCCTGCAAGAAAACTATGCATTTCTGCGGCAGAAGATCTGCCTCATGGCACTGATCGAATCCGTGTTCAAGCGGCATGCAGATAACCGAACCATGAGTTTCCAGACGATTGGAGAAGAGACAAGATTGCCTATCGATGAGGTCGAGCATCTGGTGATGAAGGCATTGAGGTACGTGGCCACGAAGAGAGATTATCGGCGACTGATGGGGAATGCTCCAGCTTGAAATTGATCAGGGGGTCGCTTGACGAGGTCTCGCAAACGGCGCATATAACATGGGTACAGCCGCGGGTGCTGTCTCGGGAGCAGATTGGAGGACTTGCGGGGCGACTTGGGGAGTGGGTGGGGAAGCTGGGCGGGGTGGAAGGGCGGATTGCGGCGGAGGTGCCAGCGAGCAGCTGAGCCTCGTGTGTGGAGCGTGGCTTACATTAAATAAATCGAATAAATCGCTTCTCATCTCCGTTTCTCATCATGCCGACGTCCTCTCCTCCGTCGTCCTCTGTCCCCTCCGCCTCCTCCTTCTCCTTCAAGGCCCCCTTCCCCGCCCACCCCCACCCAGAGCCCTCCCTCAAGCACAGGCGCGTCTCCCTCGCCCTCCCCTCCGCCCCCCGCGTCGTCCAGCCCTGGTCCTTCAGAGACGATACCTCTCTCGATGCCCACTCCCAGACTCCCTCATCATCGTCCGAGAAGCGCGGCAAGATGCGCAAGATCGCAGCTAGCACGGGCGCAGACGACACTGACTCCCTCTCAAACCCCCCTCCTATCCAGGAGAAGAAACCAAGGAAGAAATGGACACCAGAAGAGACCCAGATGCTCGTGGATGGCTGCCAGCGCGTACGCTTTCTTTCTTCCATTTTATTCCCCTTGCTATAATTCTTTCTGGACAGCACGGCGTCGGAAACTGGAAGACTATCCTCAGCGACCCGGACCTCAGATTCGACCACCGCTCACCCGTAGATCTCAAAGACCGGTAATGCCACTGGTTCATCCTGCGTACTTATCGGCGGAGTACTGAAAAGGCACCCTTGCAGGTTCCGCACATACTTTCCTGATGCATACAAGCAGCACTACCCTAATGCTCGCACTCACTTGTCTAGCAAAGTTCGCTCAATGCTCCCAGACGGCACTCCTCTCTTTGAGAAAACACGCAGCAAAAAGCGCAGGCCATTTACAGAGGAGGAGGACCGTGCTCTGAAAGCTGGCTATGAAAAACATGGCACTGTCTGGGCAGCTATC
>QFEO01011925.1:0-11516 GCA_003316615.1 Amanita pseudoporphyria | reverse complement strand
GGCGCCGGTCATGTGCTCGGAAGATCAGGTCCGCGTCGCGTCACGCAGGTCACACCTGATGTCAGACACCGACTATGATTTCCAGGAGCTCTCACAAGACGATTTCGCGCAAATTGACGCGATCGCTGCAGCCTACTTTAATTCAAAAGGAGACCCTCAGGTGCGGGTCGAACTAGAAGGGAACGTCCAGGGCCATGACACCACCCCCAGTACCATTTCACCCATGCAAGCGTTTCGACGGAGCCAAATACTCTCTGTAACGGACCTTGTATCACCTGCATGGTACGCGCATACCCTAATATCCTTTTTACACAACTGAATGACGCGTCTCTGTTTAGGTGTGAGGTTCAATTTGATTATGGACTACATCAAAGACGGTCAAGGCCATTGGAATTTCGCCCTGATTCTTTTCTGTCTACGTCTGGTAAACAAATTTCTGTGGAAAAGAAAGTCGCAGTGCAAAATGATCAAGTTACGAAGAGAGGAAGGGTCAGCTCGTGTTTATATTGTTTGCATCGCACTGCACGTTCTATAGGCCGTTCACAAGGCTCTTGAGAAAGAGCTGGGCTTGAAAGAAATACAGGTCTCCGTGACATCCCCGGAAGAGCGCTGGGCATTGAGGTGGGGTCATAGCTCCTGCCAATGGAAATAATCTCAGCTAATGCTGGTCACAAGGATGCTAAATTTTATGGCCGGGATCAAAGGAATGTCTGTGAGCGGTTACACAGTAAGCATTGCCTACAAATTGCCATTTCCATGTTACCGAACACCCTGCCAAGCGTGAACTGCCCGTTTTTGGTATTGTGCATGACCAAATCGTAGTCGGCATCGTTGTAAGCCCCTTTGCGTTCGAAATGGCCCTTTTGCAGATGACGTATACAGGACGAAGTGAAGCACCACTCCCTCTCAACGAATAGGCCTGACTTAGATGGGTCTGTGTCAAGTGATAAATCGCAGACGCTCATTAATGACCATTTTGTGCCCCAAGGTATGTTATACATCCTATTGATGTGTAGTGTCTGCTGACACATCTTTAGGGCATAAAGATCACAAGAAACATACTTTCATACTCCAAATTCTTGATACCAAGACAAGATGGACCGACTCTCTGCCCTCTACTGAAGATACCCTGCCGTCACGCTTGCAAGTGATGCTATATTATCGATTATTGTCAGATTTACTCTCAGAATATCCTCCATTTGATTATTCGTTGCTTTGGCATAAGTTAGGTCTAGATCCAGTCAAGCCATTTTCAGCGCGATTTCTTGTCGAAGCAGGTCTAATCATCGAGGACCATCAACAAAGAATACCTTGCCTGGAAGATGTTGTATATCTCTTATGCCGAACTATTCGTGAACTAGATATTGTTGGTGTCGACGCAGAACTTCAAATCGTGTATCGCCTACAGCCAGGGAAAGGCAAGGGAAAGGCAAAAAGGAGCAAGATTGACGAACTTGAAGTTTTGCCCACGTCCTTAGTTAGTCAAGAAGAACGTGAACTTGCTCTGGCAATAGAAGCTAGCTTAGAAGACCTTCAACGCCGCCAGAATGAAGAGCCCGAGAGTGTATCCCGAAGCTTACAACAGAGTGACCTCAACCATGTTGACTATCCCAACGGAGACTCGGACTTGAGTTCCTCCGATGATTCACCTAGCCTCAGTGCTTACGCAACCCCTCCCGATCAAGTTCCATTAGACGATGGTAAGGTTTCACTACTGTTTAGAAGTTAAGGAAGTTGAAATCTAGTTGATACAATAGCAATAGCAAACGACGGCTCGGACTCTGACACTGAGGATTCCAGAATTATTGGGACCAAAGAATTCTATTATAACGAAAATTTCCTTGACACTTACATTTCCGAAGTGTTGCAGTGGTGGTACGGAAACCGAAAGCCCAAGGGCGTACCAATGAATCTATCTCGACGTTGTTTGTACGTACCTTTACGCATTTCTGTCATGTCTTCAAGCTAATCTTGTTTCCGATAGTTCATGCGAATATTATGCAGATTGCGAATGGCGCGAGGAAAAGGCAATGGAATTTTCAAAGCCCGTACTGGAGAAGGACACTCCAGAGGAATAACCGAGCTGTATTTAGCGTGTCGATTTATTTATAGTGTAACGCGTTTAGACGCCAACCCCTCCACTCCTTTCCAAGTCCCTGTCGTTTCTATCCAACCAACATCCTCGCTATGAATAATTGGGAAGCCTCTTTACACTGGTCTTTTAACGGCGAACACGTACTTTTCCGAAATCTACGGCTTAATTCTCTGCCAAATTTCATCCTCTCCTGCGCTCTCACAGTATTTGTATGTGTACTCGAAAGGTAATGAACCTTTTACGTTCAGTCACGTAGTTTGTTAACCCTTCCTGATGCCAGGGTTCTTTCCGTTTCATTACAAAGACACACGGCACCTCCATACGTAAAGCGGCGCTCGTGGTGCAACGTAGCATGGAGGACTGTTCTATATGGGCTGGCTACGTGCTTACGGCTGTAAGTATCGCCGTTATGCGGACAAAATCCACTCATTGGGCTTCAATAATAAATGTAGATGCTACATGCTGATTGCGATGACTTTCAACGTGGGGTAAGTCTACCCGCGTTATTGCCAAGGATGTCAACACCTAATTTGCCAACGCTTTGCAGTTTGATACTCATTATTGTAAGGTCTCCTTGTCTTTTTTTGGTCCCCTGAATTGATTAACGTATTCCATGACAAGGTCGTTAGCCTCGCATGTGCACAGCTTGTTCTTGTCGAAGTGCCAGAGTGCCAGTCAGCAGCCGCCGCTCAATTATAGTATGTGTGGACGGGCAAGCTACTACCATGGCGATGCGTGTTTGCTGACTATAGCATGTTGTGCACAGCACTTCGGTTCCAGCCCAATATGCAGAGGGCGAACGCCGCTCGAGCTCGCACAGGAGACGAAGGCCAGAGTCAATCGGTACCCACCCATCAGAGTCCCATATTTCTCATGTAGACATAATAGTTAGGAACGAACATTCCTATCGAAAGTGATCACCGAACTGGCGTTTTTCGGCTCAGCAACAGGGGTGGCTTGTCCGAATGAAAGCCCGAGTATATTAGTGATTCTATTAAATGCACTTAAGACTGTTGGTGGTATACAAGGATCCTGTCCAGTTGTACGAATATAATATCAATGAATGAACGAGGGCGGATTATCATCAGACGCGTATGACGAGAATAAGATGCGTAGAAGGAATCGTTATTGTCCTTTCCCAGTCGTAGTAGGTCGTTTAGAGATGGCGGAAGTTCGCTTCAGTCCAACAGGCGTTCGTGGATCTGTCGTTTCCACTTTACGCTGCCACTGGTCGATCAACTTTCCAACCCCTTGATAGGACCGTTCTGGCGACGGTGAACGATCCATACTGTGTAACGGTCCCTCTTTCCTCTCGTCAGAAGCAAGAAGGTCTTGAAGGCTCACAGGAGGCTTGAGATTCTCGTGAGGTTTTAGAGATAATCGTCGGGGTCGCTGAGCCGTATTCTCAACGGTATTTGGACTATCGGGGAACGAACGGCGATCAGCCGAGGGGGACGACGAAATTCCGGCGCTAGTCCTCATTAGCCTCGTGGGCGAGACACGTTGCTTCGTTGAAGGAGTGGAAGGACTTGGAGGTACAGATAAAGTCGTCCCAATATCCGAAACGCGGCCACTCTCCAACGCTTGAGATGTACTTTTGGAGCTGGAACTCTTTTTTATCGCGTGTGGTGAAGGAGAACGAGGTACCCCCACTGACTTTGGATACCCTCCCATAGCTTCGTATCGTTCCACCATATTCGTGATGGAAGTCCTCCGCACGCTTTGCCGTCGCTTGATCTCTAGCGGCGCTTCAAGCAATTGACTTTTTTGAGGTGAGACATCCGTCGACCGCGTAGGGAGCAAGAGTAATGACTGAGGACGAGGCCTTGCAGAGGGTGAAGTCTTTCCGGGAATTGGGCTACTAATCGTCGCAGGTTCTAGGTACGTTCTGGATTCTGGGGAGCCCGATCTTATTATCGACGCATGTGGGGTCTTTAACATTGACGAGGACCCCAATTTCTGCCTATCTTGTGCAGCTGGCCTTTCTTCGTGCTTAGTCCCCCGTCCTACATCCTTATTATGTTGCGCTGAACCACCCCATAGGTCGACCAGATCATGCACAGAACTCTGTCTAGGTTTGTGGGTTGGTCTGCTTGATTTAGCGGCTGCTGGCCGACCATTAGCGTCCTCTGGCCCCTCGTCTGCGCTTGATGACGACGAATCAGTAGACTCCCCACCAGCGGATGTCTTCCAAGTATCAGAAAATAGGTCTTTCTCACTATCTTTTATGGGAGGGAAGTGTCGGGTAAACTTGGCGACAGTTGGGGATACGTCGGATCCATTTACAATGGCGGTTTCTTCTGGTTGTACCACTCTAGCTTCTTGTATGACAAAACCGCTCTTCTCTATGACGGAAGCACGCTTTCCCGGAGACTTTCGAAGGATGGGCGTTTCTACATTTGCCGTGCGAGGTGGGGTGCTTGGACTAAATAAATTCTCGTCGCCAGTAAGCCAGTCTCGAGGTTGGGTAGGCAACTTAGATGGTGGAGTACGTGGACGTAGCTGGGCTTCGTCGCTTGTGGATGGCTGAGGGAGTGGGCGCGTTGATTTGTCATTGTCACCTGTGGGTGGTTTGTGTTTGAATGATATCGAAGTACGTTGTCTACGCGTAACCGTTGGCTTAAGCGACAAGCTTGACACTCGTCTAGGTGGAATATCGCCCACCAAAGTGCTGGGCAATGCCCTGCCTTTATCCAAGCGAAGACTGTCCCCCGTATTCTGCGCACGTCCAAGAACACGGGTATTACTGCTACCCTGCTTTTCCTGCGCTGTTGTTTCTACGGATTTGGTTGGCATCGTACCATTCAAAGCCTGTTCCCGCTGCGTCACAGACTGTGCGGTGACGTTAGAAACCCGGGCAGAGACCGGAAGACGTGCCGCGGTTTGTGATTTAGTCGGGGTCAAAAAGGTTGCATCTAGTTCTTCTAACGACGGGAAACGCGACTCGATAGGCATCCCATCAATATTCATGGACGAAGGAGGACGAGAGGCAACTTGGGCTGTAGAGCTTGCGCTCGACGCATTAGACGGCGAGGTAGATGCAAAGCCTTGCGTTTGCATGTAAGCCTGAGGAGTGAGGAAAGATGGTCGAGGTGAAGGAGACGGTCTACTTTCGGCTTCTGCTCGATTTGGACGAGTAACACTCATGATAGCTAGCCCAGTTCGTAACTTGCGGGCCTCGCCTAGCGTAGGTGCAGGCTTCTCGGAAGGAAGTCCTAGGCCCAAACCTTCAAAAGCATCTCTCTCCATACGAGGGGTTGGTGCCTTTCTTGAAAAGATACCAGTTGCAGAGTGCGGTGTAAAGCGCGAGGGTATAGCACTTTCCATTGATGGAGGATAGAGACTAGTAAATTTTGGCGTTGACGTGGGCCTTGGTTCATCATGAGAGGCAGATGTTTCCATCGACGACCGTGACTTTTCCCCAAAATTATCATTGAATCCAGCAAGGGCATTGACCTGAACATTTTCCTTCCCATTTGCGACTTTCCATGCATCGTCGTTAAGTAAAGAGGATGACTTCGTTGATTGTTTAGCATCCGTAACAAACGATTTCCATGCCTTTTCGTCGCTCGTCAAATTAACTTCGTTCAAGTTGAGCTTGAGCTTGTCTCCCGTAAGTCTGCTAGAATCTTTCTGAGGACTGGACTGTCGTGAATTTGGTTTGGATTCTCCAGGCGCATCTTTGGAAGGCGAGGGCCTACCACGACGCATGGGTTCGATAGCTTCCATAACCTTGTCGCGAGCCAGTTGACCTTGATTTTTAGCAGGAGACACGGATGAACTAGATTGGTGCTTATGGGGGGATTTCGGAGATCTAAAGGTGATTACACCATCTAGGGCACTTAAAGTGGGGTGTTTCGCGTGCGGTGGATGACTAGGTGACAGTGACTGAGGCGCAGGTACAGCGTACTGGAAATGTGATTTGGTCCCACGCATACGATGGACCTCGGCAAGAACTGCAAAAACAGTTGGTCTCATAGTTCCATGGTCTTTCAGCATTTTACCTGCATGGCTGGCATAAGATGATTATGACGTAAGTAAAGCACTTCTCACCAATTAGGGCATTCATTTCTGTCGAATAGACGGGATAAGGTGGTATCTTATAAGAAACCTGCAGTATAGCCAAGGGGCCATGTTCTTCAAATGGCGTTGTATAGTAGCACAGCTTGTAAAGAAGGACACCAAGAGCCCATACATCGCTCTTTTCGTCGATCGGTCTCCTCATGTGGACATCAATCATTTCTGGTGCTCGGTACTGCATCGTTGTGTGTTTATTGAGATCAGCCTCGAGTAGTCGAAGTTCCTGCATGTTACTAGGTGACCTTGAAACGGCTGTCGCTGATCCAAAATCGCAAAGTTTATATGATGTTTGAGATGACTGGAGTATGTTCTCGACCTTGAGATCCCTATGTAATAGGGGTGGTCGAAGGTTGTGCATGTACGCCACGGCTTCGCAAACATCGACAAAAATCTGAAGTATCTCAGCCTCAGTCAGTCGTTCTCGCAATCTACGGTTCATCATATCAATAATGCCACCACCTTTTGGCATTATAAGCATAGGCACAATCAAACGTGGCATTTAGCATACCAGGGCAGTACTCCATCAATATGAAGACCTCAAACAAGCCATTCGGCGTCTTATGCCATGCAGCATCAATAAAGTGTACAATGTTCGGGTGACCTTTCAATAATCTCTAAATGAAGTATAAATGGAATCCGGGCATAGAAGGCGATTGTCGCACCATTATGTCTACTTCTTTTTTCACTTCTGCGAGCATGGATTGATCGGACACTGCGATACGTTTAAGGACATGATGGGTCGTATTGTGCACAGGGGTTGCGGTTCTGACGAGATAAACATGGGCGAAGCCGCCTAGCAAAGGAAAGTGAGATGCATTGCTCAATTGGGATGAACAAAAAGGCGTGCCTTGCGAGAGGTATCTCTCGACCTGTATAGTGTATTTGTTGACGACGATGGTCTGGCCAGGCATGAGAGAGGCCTTTCCTTGCGGATACTGATAGAGTTGCTGGACCGCAGCCATGGTCCGCCTTGTCAACTGAGCATGTGCAAGTCGGAAATGGAAAAACGTGACTTGCCTTTTCCAACCCTGGTGCGCTTGAGTTTGAGAGCCTTGATGGAGATTGCAGCACCAACAGCCAGACGGCCTGCCGACTCCGCAACCCTAAAAGGAACCCACAAGAATCGTGATATCGCTCCCCATTTCCCATAATGTCGTCTCTCGATATTCCGCATCCCTCCCAGGCTTCACTGCCGTATTCAAGGCCTACTTCTCCAGGCCTTCATCCGCCTCAGATAGGCTTTGTTGGCTTGGGCAGCATGGGCTATCTGATGGCCAGAAATCTGGCAAAACATATTGCTACGCGCCATGGTGGTTTCTTGCCCTTGATGGTCTGGAACAGGTCATCGGCCAAGGTCGACAGCTTGGTAAATGAAGTAGGCGCAGATAAAGCCCGTGTAGCGAAGGATCTGGATGAAGTAGCCCAACTCTGTGACGTTATCATCACCAGTCTAGCCAATGACGATGTGGTGAAATCCGTTTACCAACAATTTGCCAAAAGCCTGACGGTATGCTTCATTATCCCTGTTCTGATTTTCCCGTCTGAATATCGTTTGACAGGAACATGCTCCAGTCAAGAACAAGATATTTGTCGAGACTGGCACGGTTCATATCTTTTTCTCCTTCGTGTAAATGGCGTGCTGAATTTTTACAATACCTTAACTAGGTATATCCCAAGCTTTCAGGTAGATGCCGCGTCGTTATTACGATGCAATTCACTGATCACTGTATAGGGGAACTGGACAAGCTACTCTTTTCTTTTTCTCATACCCATTTTATCTCGTGTCCTGTTATCGGCCCTCCTGCCGCAGCAGACAAGGGACTTCTTCTACTCGTTATGAGCGGCGATTACCGTTCTAAGAAGGATGTTGCTTATCTGCTCGTTCCTGCTGTTGGTCGAAAGGTCATCGATGTGGGCGGTGATGTTGAAAAAGGTAGCCCCTTCCTTCACCCCTCTCGCAAGAAGCTTTATCTCGCTTAAAGCTCCGACATTCAAATTAATCGCCAATTCGATGATTCTCGGAAATCTGGAGATTTTGGCCGAAGCCTATACGATGGCAAATAAATCCGGTATAGAATCAGGTCTAGTACGGGAGCTTGTCCAAGGTAATCCTTCCGCGAATGGAAGTACGATTGCTGACAACCTCTGTCGTCAGATTTTTTCCCCGCACCAATGTGCTTCCAAACATACGTATACTAAGTCCAAGACTGACATTAATTTTAACAGCACCGTGAACTACTCCAATAAGATGGCGACTAACTCATTTGACGGTAAAATAGGCTTTGCCATAGACGGTGGTATCAAGGATGCGTCGTTCGTGTTCACCATCGGTCGTCACATAGTGTCTTACTCAAGTTTACTAGCCACATTCGCCGCCTGACGGAAGAGCACAACTCACCAATGCCTGTCACTGACATCGCTTACGAGCACCTATTGACAGCCCGTGCAATACACAAAAGTGATCGCTCGAAAGGAAAGGCCGCATTCGAGACATTGGACTGGAGCGGTATAATAGCGGGAACGAGAGCTGCCGCTGGTCTTAATGGCTTTGGTACCGAAGAGGTACGGAGGTGCTTGCTCCCGACGCTGGTGACTTTGCTAAAGTATTTTATCAGGACTCGTGAGAAGAGCAGGCATTCAAGATATAAGTAAGGACACTCGTGAATCTATAAACGGATCATCTTCTGAACAAGAGCACAATTTCGGTCGACATTTTAAGAACTGGCAGCTTCAACATCTACAGTTTAAGATTCCTCCTGTATTCGATGAAAGCAGTCAGGTTATCCCTGACTTCCTCTCCTCTCCTCTTAAACTCTCGACCGCCCTCCTTCCGCCTGTTGATACCCCTGATAGCTTTTCTAACACCTTCCACACTAGCAACTAGTCGATGCAAATAATCACCTTGCCGGAAGTTGACATCATATGGCATTCCTTCGTCCGAATAAATATCAACCAGCGCCGACACGACTTGGATGAGAGGTTCAGCATCCAGCGGCGAAGGACTGGCTGCCGTGGGCAGAAGCGAAAGCAGATACTCAGATATCACCTAATTGCTGTCAGGCAGGAGTTTCAAAATTAGCAGCTACAGCTACTTCACCTTGTTGCCTTCAATTGAATTAGGGAACTGCGCCAGACACTCCAGCGTGCCTATGCATTTTACGCGAAACATAGAATCTGAGGTGCTGTTGCACAACTGCATCAACAGTCTGACTTGATCCTCGACGGGCTCCTAAAGAAGGGAAGTTACTAAAACGAAGAGGCAGAAACAGCACCCTGCATACAATTGAGCCTTTCCACACATTCCCTATTCCCCATAAAACGCCAATGGAAACATCCCACATTTCCTGCCTTCGCTCCTGTCCCAATCCTGTCTGTGTTCCAACGAGTCTCAGCGCCGACCAAACACCGTTCCAAACAGTTAACCCTGCTTGCTTATCAGAAGCCATGGTCGGCTTCAGTGATGTGGCGAGCGATAAGAACAAGTTATTGAGACATTCAAGAGCACCGATGTGGATCGCACTTAGGGCAGACGTTGTTGGGGGATGTATCGACGGCGCGGCTAGTGGAGGGAATGACAAGGACGTAGGTTGTAGAAGCGATAGCAATGGAGAGACAAATGTTGGTAGCAGGGATGATCCTGGCAGTTCGGCGGAGACACCATGGTCAACAGCCATATCTTCGTCTATGCCATTCGTCGTATCTGGACGAAATTAGAGCCAGAATTCGTGTCAAAATTTCCATCCCACTTACCCTCCTCTATCACACCGCCCTCATTCTCTCCCTCCTCGTCTTCGTCTTCGTCCCCCTCCTCATCAGGCCTAACTGCCTCTGGATCAGGTAACGTCGCACAAGCACCGGTGAGAACCTCCAAAGCTAATTGTACCGTCCTCAACTTCCCTTCCAGCTTCTCAAGCTCTAACTCAGCGGGAGACTTATGATCTGACTTGGGCGTGTTCTTTAACGAGAGCTTCTCGATCTGCACCTCGGATGCCTGAAGATCTGGTGGATAAGCTAGAGTCAAATCAGCATCATTCGGGATTACTCACTTCTTGTTGAACAAGCTCTTGAACCGCATTCGAGATTTCGGACAGTGAGATTGATGAAATCACAGGTTGCAAAAGAGGCAGAACGATGTCCTTGTCAATGTCTACAAATGAAGCAGCGGAAGGCGGTGGTATTGGTGATATATTGCGGAGTATACCTAAATATACTTCCATGTCAACAACATTTTATGATATTAATGGAATGGCGTACCGGCTGTGAGTACACGCAACATCGTTAAGCGATGGTCCGAAGGATCCTTAGGCTGGGGTGCGTCTGGACTGGGCTGAACGATAGAAACAAGGCAAGAAATATATCCAGCATCTGATCTAACGTCCGTTATGGCAGGCTCGTTATCATCCGTGAGGACATAGAGACATTGCGCTAACACGAATGTGAAACCTGACTTTAATCACCACATTGATTATGACGTACCCGCAGATACGACAAGCGTTACAGGTAGCTTATCCCTCGCGGCAAGAAACGACATGAGGAAAGGAACCAGCCGAATTGTATTGATAGCATTCAATGCTTTATTAGATGTCTCCCTTGGAAATCATGTCAATTAAGCAATATCAAGAGCAAAGCGGTCAACATACGATAGACACCATAGTGTCGTAATCAGATTATCTGCGAATTCATACACGACTTTTTGGACACTCTCAGGAGCCGTCTTGGGCGACTCCAAAACTTGAGATAACATAGTCGATATCTGCAACGCCTCAACTAAAATCAACAAAGTAGAAGCCAACAACAACATACCTTGGGCACAAACGTCTGTAAAGGCACAAGGATACTCTTGTTATACATCTCAGCACATATTTCGTAGCCACCATCAATACATAAATTCCTGTCAATCGGCGCGTGGACAACGATTAGGGGCAACATCCTGGACCGTACAAAGGCACGAACCGTAGTGCACCAACGGCTTCAACCACTACTTCCTCTTCATTATCCATCAGTCGCGTGATAAGTGCACCAACGACGTTTTTTCCTTGCAGAAGCCTCCGGGTCGAAGGATCGTTCTGTATGAGATTACACACGGCGACGCATGCCCATTTTCGTTCGGCCGCATCTGTGCTCTCCATCTACCACTTGCAAGGTCAGCCAATAGAATAAACAGTGGTATGAGCGTCTGCCAAGACCTCACTTTCTGCATGATGGGCAAGACAGCGTCATTTTTGGAGGAGGATTGAGAGGCAGAAGCCAGGCCCTTGGGTAGATGGGAGTCTGGCACGCGTACTGGGTTGTGTCTGCGCACGGCGCGCTTTTTCTGAGCCTTGCCCATTGCTCTCAGCCA
>QFEO01011921.1:0-11583 GCA_003316615.1 Amanita pseudoporphyria | reverse complement strand
GGTTCAATTAGAGCACAAGCAATTCACTACAATAATCCGGCGTGCTCGCCTTTGAACAACTACCAGAAGCTTTAGACCTTTTTTTAGACGTGCCAGGTGCCAGAGTTCTTATTTGCTTTGCTTGTTTGACTTTTTGGCTTGAGTCCTTTTGACGTGCGTGAGGATTCATTGCGGGATTATGGTGGTCGAACACTGAATGATGAACAAGATCGATGATCGATGATCATCAATAATCAATACGTCAACTGCTACAAACACGAAACCAACTGTAGACTGTAGTACAATGAAGGAAATGAAATAATGACTTGTAATGTACCAAAGATCCTTAAGTACCCTACTTGCGCCATTTCTGCCACAAAGATAATAAGATAGGACCATTCGTTTGTTCCATTTTTTCCCTTGATCTCTTGGAACTTGACCACATAGCATCGTTTTCTTGACTCGAGAGAACAACTGACTGAGCTTTAGCGGCGTCGTCTTCAGGCCAATCTTTGCGCTTGAGGGCAGACTCAAACATCTTTTTGATCACGGCGTGATCTTCCAGGCATGCCATGAGCGCCAAATAATTATCATCTGTTATTGGCCCAGGGGCCAAGTTGCCATCGGTTTTGTTATCGTTCTCATTGGGAGTCTCCAGCTTCTTCTTAATCTTCAGAGGATTAAGGTCATCAGACACCGCTTTCTGTGGACCCTGGTGTCGTACACCAAGAGTCAGATGCAAACTTTCCAACAGAGAGTTCAGAGCATCGTTGTCGTCAAGAGTAAAGAAATCCGTTAGTGAATTTGACGACATGAAGAAGATCTTCCCATAACCCCCTGTCTCTCCAAAAACATATGGACTAAATACTTCTTTCATAAAGCTTGATCGATGCTCCGGATTTAACTCCAGAGCGTCATTCCATGAGCTTGGTAGGTATGACAGGGATAACCACAAGATGACGTAGAAGGTGGACTCAAGGTCGTGAACAAAGGTATGTGGAGTATTTGGCTGTTTAATGAGATCTGCTGCCATAAATTGCCATGTGCCCTGTAAGTGAAAAATATGCATGAGTACAGCTTGGATCACTGATTAGAGATGTTTTACACACCGTGTGCACATACTGATGTGGCTCATAATCATTTACCCAGCATGGGTCAAAGACTGTGCACAGATCCCAATCAATGAGCAAGCCACCATCGTGCAAACCCTTCATAATTAGGACATTCCCAGTACTGATGTCCCAATGAAGGATACCATTCAAATAAGTGACTTCATGAGCTAGAACAGACATAATATAATCAGAATAACAAGTCATGAGGATTGCTGGCTGGAACTATTATCCTACCAATCAAAGCGGCATGTACAGCAGCTACCATTTCCCAACTACAAGAGAACTTCTCGAGTTTCTCACCAATGTCATCCAAGACAAGGTGATAGTGTCGATGGGGGGTGAAATGGAAGTCGATATTGGGCTTCCAATTCTCATTCGCAAAGCGGTTGGTCTGTGTTGCATGGTATACACTGTTACCAATATCGCTAGCTTGCGAACAGTACGCAACATTGGGAACCTTGAATGCATGAAGCTTTTTGTAGACGTCACCTTCTGGCAAAATGTCAGGAACATCGACTCGCCAGGAATCCTTCAGGAGAACACGTTTTCTCCTCTGAATATCGTATGCGATCGTGGCGTGCATATGGCGACCTGGAGGGATGTAGATATCCACTACAGGAAGGCTAGTGACATAGTGATTAGGTTCTTGCACGTTATCCTGGTTGGGTATGGTGATGGTCAACAGGGTTGTACACGATGCCAAATCAGGAAGGGTTCGAGCCTCCCGTTCTTCAGCTTCAGTGGGTACACTGACAGTTGTGTCGTGGCCTCGTGATTCGGGACTTGCATCATTATAGCGGGTGAAAAACTCGAAAAGAAAAGGATCTCGGCTATAGTAAATAGGAGCGGTAAAAATAGTACCACTGCGATCCCAATGCAGGATTCTCACATAGTCTTCAACAATTAATACGAGGAAGATGTGGGTTCAGTATTGCGAACCCATTTGCACAGCAGCATATGCCGTAAGCTGGCCGAGGTTGCTGAAATTGTTTGGTCGATGACTGAAATATGTGTGCAGCATTTCGGAGTCAACTGTTTTTTCAGCGCTAGCTGGAAAAGTGGAGAACGGATCATCACGGTGATCCGTCTTGCATTCTATGAAGAACTCGACCTTGGAAGAGTCAGTCTGGGGCTTTTCCTTGACTCCGCTGGTGTAGACCGAGCAGTCTGGTTGGATTAAGTAAGGAAAATTGGTATTGGTGACGTCAGACCTATGTGACATGTTGAACATGGTCAGCTTGGGGGTATAGGGCTGCATTTCATTGATCTAGGGCATATATGAACACAAAAAAAATGAATAGTCAAGTTTAAGACCTTACAAATGCCTGATACATCTCTGCCTCCAAAATAGCCTTTGTGACAGGCTGGAACATGCTGGGCATGAACTTGGAGGGCACAGTGGTCGCTGTCGAAGGAAGGAAGTAATCCAGGAAGTCGCTAGGGGGCATTGGTCCAAGAAAATAGGGTGACATCTCGCACGCTAAACTAAGAACAGCATCACGATTGCAAAAGGGTGCATTGTAACGATTGGTAGTTGTGCCATGGGTGTGTATGGGAGTACCAAATGAAGAAACCTGAGGGGTGCTAGGAGGGGTGATCTGAGCCATCGATATGAGGTGCTGCCAGTATAGATAGTCTGCCATCGATTGCCGACTTGAGCTGGCTGGTGACTGGAAGCTGCCTGATCAACAGCTGATGCACAGCCGAATAATGGCTTGGCTCAGCTATTCCCACGCTGGCTTCAGTACTCAGCTTTAGCCGAAACTTAGCCAAAGCTGCCGCAACACTACTTTGTTACATATCACATGACATTATCCCACCCTTGCGTACATATGTTTACCTTGTTCTACGTTCTTACTCATTGTTCCGGACTATTCTATGGATGACTCAGGTAGATTATTATTAGATGCATGTAAAATGTATATAAACCCCAATAAAACACTAAGGGAACTCAGTCAAGTTCTCTTAGGGTTTCCCTCAGTCAACTTAGTATTGTCACGATACGACTCTCTCTCTCTACCGTCTTACTCTCTCTCTTAGTCCTTCATGGACTTAAGCTTTACTACCTAAGTTCTTACTTGAACTCTCAGTGTTGTGTCACATGGCCTGAGGTGGTTCTAACACTCTTCCACCTTGGCCACACCCCTCCTACCCCTCCCCCACCTCTTCCACCCTGACTGCACCCCCTGCACCTCAACTGTGCCTGTCCTATCCCCACCTTACATACACTTCCCCTTATATGTATTTATATGTATATGTGTATATGTAGTATAACTGTATTTGTTTTCAATAATATAATATAATACATATTAATAGATGTTAGGAATTGAATAAGGGTCTATGTAAAAATTTATATATGAACCAGTTGTGTTGTAATAACATCATATTATATGTTTTAATAGTCACTATGTACTGAATAAGCATCTATAAAAACATTAAACCAGTTGTGTTTTAATAACATTATATTATATATTTTAATAGCCACTATGCATTGAATAATATAAAGATCAAACCAGTTCTGTTTTAATATCATCATGTTATATATTTTAATAACCACCATGTATTGAATAACCATTTATATAAAGATTAGTATATAAACAAGTTGTAACTACAACTTCAATCTATATAACCATGCTCAGTAGCCCTTAGACAGGTATGTAAACAGTTGCAATATTTATTTTACATTGTTATGGCTTCATCATGTCTACAACATTCTATTTTTTTACTTATGGTGTTCTCTGTTGTCATGTTCATACTAGTATATGAACCCAATTGTAACTACAGCTTCAACAGTTTTAAAATAAGAGTCAAGATCTGTCATGGTAATGCACATTCTGGATACTTACTACTGTTGTATTACTAGAATGCAATTTTTGAAGCCCATGAATGCATAGTACTTTAAAAACACTTCAAAACAACACCCATATTGTGTGACAAGTCATGCCATAAGGTGCTGTACTGCTAATTCCATGCAGATACATTGTGTAACAAGTCATACCATACTCTCTTATCACTATATCCCTGGATAGCACTTGAAAAACAATACCCATATTGTGTGACAGGTCATACCATAAGCTGTTGTACTGATTCCAGGCAGATTCCATGGATAGTACTTGAAAAACACTTCAAAACAGTACCTATACTGTGTGACAGGTCATGCCATGAGCTGCTGTACTAATTCCATGCAGATTCCATGCAGATTCTGTGTGGAAACCATGTGGATTCTGTGTGGAATCTGTGCAGAATGGAGGGGAGTATAAAGTACTGAAGTTTACTTAGATTCCACACAGATTCCATGGAAGGGGAGGGAATGTGAAGCACCCCTGAATAACACTTCAAAAACACTTCAAAACAACACCCATATTGTGTGACAGGTCATGACATAAGCTGTTCTACTGCTAATTCCATGTAGAATCCAGATACATTGTGTGACAAGTCATACTATACTCTCTTATCAATATCCCTGGATAGTACTTGAAAAACACTTCAAAACAATACTATATTGTGTGGCAGGCCATGCCATAAGCTGTTGTACTGATTCAGTGCAGATTCTATGGTTAGTACTTGAAAAACACTTCAAAACCATACCTATATTGTGTCACAGGTCATGCCATAAGCTGTAGTACTGATTCTATGCAGATTCCATGCAGATTCCATGCAGATTCTACATGGAATGGGGGGGGGGAGTGTGAAGTACTGAACAATCCCCATATTATAACAGGTCATATCATACTCCCTTATCAATACTCCTGGATAGTACTTGAAAAACACTTCAAAACAATACCCATATTGTGTAACAGGTCACATCATGCTCCCTTATCAATACCCCTGGATAGTACCTGAAAAACACTTCAAAACAACCCCCATATTGTGACAGACCTTGAAAAACACTTCAAAACAATCCCCATATTGTGACAGACCTTGAAAAACACTTCAAAACAACCCCATATTGTAAAAGGCCTTGAAAAACACTTCAAAACAATCCCCTATTGTGATAGACCCTGAAAAACACTTCAAAACACTCCCCATATTGTGTGACAATATCATGTCACTGTGGAATCCACAGGGAATGGGGGGGAGTGTAAAGTACTGCATGATGGCTGAGAGCCAAACTATGATCTGTTGAACATCAGGAGATATTTTTTGACCTTTCAGCATCAACTGGAATTTTCTGGTAGATCACATTATCTGAAAACAACAATAAGGAAGGAATAAATCCATCACTTAGTATTGTGTAAATTGTAATTAGTTACAATAGAAGTGTAATGAATTGTAGCCTGGTTTTGGGGGTGTGACAAATAGCTAGAATTGTACAATTATGATGACAATGTTTTCCTAACACACCTGAACATCTGTTGCTTACATTGGCAGCTGTCTGCATCCAATGTAAGCTTTGAGGGTGCAGCAATGTTCAACAATGAGATGAGGTACTGGAATATGATAGCCATTGAGATACTCAGTGGCCTGAACCCCCTGCAGACCATCAATGATCACAGTTGAGGTAAGAGCATGAAGATTGTGCTGTTTGTCAAGGGTGACCATTGTCCACAGTCATCAAGCAAAAATATACAAACAGGAGGTGCTGTTGGATCTGTTCCATCCACAAATGGGACAATTTCAAATGGGAGGAATCTCCCTTCTCCATTTGTAGCATTGAATGCCTAGGAGTAGCATGTAGAGCACCTGACAAACCTATTAATTGCAGCTAGTTGGCCTTGGACTCATTGAATGTGTCCCAGGCTAAATAGGCCTTGTTTTGACTTTTCCCATACTGCTCAATAAATGCACCAAATTTAATAATTGACTTAGGCATTTTTTCAAGACAAACTTTTATTCTTATCATATTTGGAACACAATTCCCATGCCTTCCCCCTGCCTGTTGGAGCATCATTGCCAGGGCTTCCTCTTAGGGTCAAATTTCCTAAAGAGGAAATATGTAGCGCTAGTCAGTGGCTTTCTGAATGTGGTTATATGACAGTGTTTGGTGCTGATTTCATTAAGATATTCACCAATTGATTTTCAGGGTCAAATTTCCTGAAAAGGAAATTGATAATGTAATGTCCACTTATTTTTGTGGCATATGTTTCAGAATGTATTCCTTATAAATATATGTACTTATCCACTATGTTAGAATATAAAAATTCTTAGTGGTTTCTGTCAGAATGCAATGTGTCTTGCTCACTGTTGACAACAGTGAAGATCAACAAATGACAATATCTCCACTAATACTGGTTATTTGTGTGGTGCTTTTTGTGGCATGTCCTTATTAGGCATATAGGAAGGTATTTGGAATGTTAGAATGCAAATAGTATGTACCAATCATACCACAAACAATATTGGTGTGCTCATTGTTTGCCATGATGAACAGTCCTACCTCTGCCAAAACATGATCTTTCTGTGGTGCTCCTTTTGATTTGGGATCATACCAAACAAAGATAAACATTAGGAAGGTCTCAATAAAGGATCCTTAGGCAAGATCAAGTGGAATGTCCCATTTTTTCCAACATGTTAACTTGTCAGCCACTCTTTCTGTGTCATGTTCAGACTTTTATCATGAAACTGAAATTACACATTAATCAGTAGGGGAATCAGTTTCCAGATACCCTGAATGGCACTCTGTTATCATAAAAAATCAATATCCAAAAAGGACCACAGAAAGATCATGTTTTGGCAGAGGTAGGACTGTTCATCATGGCAAACAATGAGCACACCAATATTGTTTGTGGTATGATTGGTACATACTATTTGCATTCTAACATTCCAAATACCTTCCTATATGCCTAATAAGGACATGCCACAAAAAGCACCACACAAATAACCAGTATTAGTGGAGATATTGTCATTTGTTGATCTTCACTGTTGTCAACAGTGAGCAAGACACATTGCATTCTGACAGAAACCACTAAGAATTTTTATATTCTAACATAGTGGATAAGTACATATATTTATAAGGAATACATTCTGAAACATATGCCACAAAAATAAGTGGACATTACATTATCAATTTCCTTTTCAGGAAATTTGACCCTGAAAATTAATTGGTGAATATCTTAATGAAATCAGCACCAAACACTGTTATCTATATAGAATGGAACAAACCACAGGAAATTGATGCCTGCTGAGTAAGCTGACTAATTCTGACTAATAATTTATGTAAGCATGACTAAGCACACAACTCTCTGATTCTGTGAGAATTCCTCCTGCTCAGTCCATCACATTCCACTATACACACTATACTTCACATAACAATTCAAATAAATTCCAAAAAATGTAGGGAAAATTCTAGGTGCTTTGGACACTGTTTTCTAATGTTTTTGCAATAGTCCTTTGATGTCATTTGTTGTGTATGATACTTTATTACATATACACTACATGACTGATTAGGCTGATAAGACTTTAGGCACCCATCCAACATCTCAACAGTGCTAAATAAATTCAGATAGGTTCCTGAGAATGTAAGTAAGATTCTACATGCCTCTAATAACTGTTATCTAATGATCTTAGCACAGTGATTGCATAATTAGGTGTCATGTATGCCATTTATTTAGTTTTTTAAGCTGATGGGACTGATAAGGTTTAGTAAATGCACCAGATTGACTGCCTTCAGCATTAATAAACAGCATTTTGTGGTTGGAATCAAATTGTGAATAGGTGAGCTGTTATTTTTAAATAAGCAGAAATCATTGACAAATCTCTTTTTGTTTTTACAGTTTCTTATTTTGCAACCATGTAAGACCTTCAAAGTTGTTGTAGTTATATTATATGTGTTTTACAGGTCTGGGCCCACTACTACTGAAGCTGAGAGAAAAAATGCAAGAGCTGCATCTAGGATGCAGCAGATTGAGAACATGACTGATCCAGATGATAGAAGAGGGCAGGCTAGGCTTCTCAGGCAGCCTATTTTTCATCAGAGCATTGAACAGGCCAATTTTGGTGTAGATCTAGGTGCCCAAATTCCACAAGTACAGATACCTGAGCATATTGATGCTCCTAGGCAGTTTCCAGTGGCAGCTCTAGCAGCTCAAATACCACAAGTACATATTCCTCAGCATGTTGGTGCTCCTCAGCAGTTTCCCATGCCTCCTTTGTATGGCAATCCTGCTCCTGGAGATGACCCATTTGTTGCTGGGGTTCAAAATAGACCAATGGTTGGGTGGAGAGATATACTTGCTCACTTACCTCCTATGCAAGCCCAGCCAGCCAGAAGAGGCAGGGGCAGATCTAGAAATATTTTGGCTGGGCCTCAAGCTAATGCAGCTTTAAATAATGTCCACAGAGGACAAATTGCTCACAGAGAGCAGGTTGAAAATCACAGACAAAATGCACAGTTGGAAGAAAGACAGATGAGAGAGAGACAGGCTGTGATATTACATGAGTTACAAGAGCAAAGAGAGAGAGAGCAACAAGCTAGGATTGATGAAGAGCAAAGAGAAAGACAGCTTACTCAGGCACAGTTATTGCATCAGGCTCTGGAGGATTTGCATGAAGCTCAGGATTTAGAGCACCAAAATCATGCTGCTGATGAGCCAGCTCCACCTGCAGATAATGGTCAAGTCAGAGATCTCATCCATAATCAATGGAGAGCAGAGCAAGAGGAAGAACTTGATCCTGGCTTTAACTCTAATATTTGATGATTTTGCTCCTGATGATTGGCAAAGGCTGGATGATGCTATTGCTCAGGTTTTTCCTCTAATAAATGATCAACAAGATCAACAAGCAGCTGAGATTTATGGACAGAACAGGAGATTTGAAAATCCTGCTCCCAGAAACCTCAGAGATCTTCCAAGAGGCAGAAGACCATATATAGATCTTCAGCCACATGAGATCCATAGTTTAGGTTCAATGAACATTGTTTGTTCTCATTACAATGCTTTGCATTGGGATTGTGAAAAGCTCTCATCCTCAACTGCTAGAAATCCAAAGTTTGGCAGCTGTTGCTTGCAAGGCCAAGTTCAGTTACCTCCATTGAGAGGGCCCCCAAGAGTTCTTAGAGATATGCTCTGTGGAATTAGTCTTCACTCAAGGACATTCAGAAAGGATAATAATGCTGCTTTTGCATTCACCTCTCTGGGTGTTAAAATTGATCAAGCTGTTACTAATGCTCCTGGACCTTATTCATTTTGTATTCATGGTGAATTGCATCATCATTCAGGTGGCTTGCTTCCACAGGAAAATCAACCAGAGCATTATGCACAGATCTATATTCATGATGATGCTGATGCTCAAGTTGCTATAAGAATGGAAAATAATCCCCAATTGCAACACACTATTATGACTGAGCTACAAGCAATGATACATGAAACACATCCTTATGTTGCTCTGTACCAATCAGCTTATCAGATTATGGTCAAGCTCCTCCTGATCAGAGACAAAATGTGTAAGTGATATTGTGCATTGATAGAGATCAGGATAGGAGAAGATACAATAACTTGCCAGTTGCTAATGAAATTGCTGCTGTCATTCCTGGAGATGGGTCTGAGGATGTGTCTGATCACAGAGACATTGTCTTGTGCCTTCAAGGTGGTCATTTGTGTAGGATCAGTCATTTGAATCCTGCATATGCACCTTTGCATTATGTATTACTTTGGACCCAATGGCAGAGGTAGAAGTAACCATGTGACTCAAAGGTGCTATTATGCACAGAGACTTCATGTCAGACCAGGAGATGATCAGAATCAGCCCCCTCTTTTCAGAGGTGGAAAACTCTTCCAGCAGTACATTGTTGATGGTTGGGCTTCTGCAGAGGAAAGTGCCTTAAACTGGGCCAGAACTCATCAAAAAGAACTTAGAGCTGATGTCTACCAGGGACTCAGAGATGCTGCTATGGGTGATAGAGGTGGCAATGCTACTATGGAAAATCAGGGTGAAAAGGGTATCCTACAGGCTCTGGAGGATACTATTATTTCAACATTGAAACTCAGCTGTCCTACTTGTTGGGAGCTGACAAAAAAATCTGGGAGCCTGAGAGCCCTAGAAAGGGATTCTTGTCCATGGCAGTCACTCCCTCTTTTTTTGGTTATGCTACCAACCTGGACACCAGGTGATGTACACACTGACCTACTTTTAGTATCCTGGGAGTACCTAGTCAGGGAACTAGGTAATGTGGCATGCCCACCCTCCCAATACCAGCCCAGAACTGTGACAGGCTCACACAGGCAGAACAGCAGTGAATCCAATATCAGCATCATCCATAGTCAAACATCTAAGCAACAACATAACTTTGAGTTAGATCATTATGCTCCATTGATCCTGGAGGGCAATGACACATTTAAACCCTAACATTGAAAGTCTATTAATTGAATTGTCTTGTGTACCTAGAATACCTTGCATGACATTCCAATGAGCTGCATGGAGTCACAAGATTTGGACCTTTTTGTTGATGATGATGGATTAGTGGTGCCTTCTGCACTACTCAAGGTCATTACAGTCCCCCTGGGATCATTTGGAAGCATTTTTCATGCACTGATAGGTTAGAGGTAGGAATCCAATGAAAGTCTGATGACATTCCAAAAAATGCTATATTAGTAGTTATTTATATTTGCACTTGTTTGTTTGTGGTAGTTCATGTCACATGTCACATATGATATTAGCAGTAGTTTCCACTCAGCCACCTTTCCCAGTGGACTCCCAGTGGACTCCCAATGGATGCTAGGAATCCTAGTGGAATCCCAGTGAATTTGTGGAATTCCCAATGGTTCCTAATGGTTCCCAGCATGCTCTAACTGGAAAATGTGGGTGAGTGTGATATTCTGTCAGTTTCATAGTGCTCACCTGCCCCAAACACAGGCAAACACAGGCAAACACAGGCAAACATGTGTAAACAACATTAATGGAAGAGCACTATAGTTATATGATATTTGTGTTATATTCCTATAGGAATCCTATGGAAGGGTTCCTATGAAGTCCAATCAGACTGATAGGAATTCAATAGGAATGTTTTTGTGATTTACCCCTCATTTTGTTCCCATACCTTGTTTATCTTGCTTTGTTAACATTTCATGTTTATTGGATTCTGATTGGAATAGGAATATCATAGTGTATGTGACATAAACATAAATCACCATAAACAAACAAGTACAAATGTAAATAATAACTAATATAGCATTTTTTGTGATGCCAGAGATATGTGGACATATTTGATGCCAGACTCATGCCAGGCCAGGGGTACTGCCCTAAAACAATTTTAAGTCCCTATCTGACCCTCTTTGGGGGCATATTTAATGCTGGTACTGAGGATTAGCTTATTTGAGCCTTATATTAGTGGATTCAAGTCAGTCAGATAGGGACTTAAAATTGTTTTAGGGCAGTACCCCTGGCCTGGCATGAGTCTGGCATCAAATATGTCCACATATCTCCCACAGTCCACATTCTGTCACCTCCCTGTCCACCCCTTTCCAAATCAGGTAACTTGCTCAATATTGCAGCCCTGGGGTTGATATGGGTCTCAGAAAGCTCCCTTCACCACAAATTCATCTAATCTACATTCATCACT
>QFEO01011920.1:0-38949 GCA_003316615.1 Amanita pseudoporphyria | reverse complement strand
AAAAAGACGGGGGCCGTTCGGAGGTGCTACTAAATGAAGTACTTCATTACCAAAGCTTTGCTGTAATTGCTGTTCTATCACTTATCAGTTTTTCATATCAGATATCAGTTAGACGCGCGACATCATGGGGGTCCCATTAACACCTACAGCTCAACATCTCAGGAAGCTACTATCTGGGGATACATCGCCATGCCCGACGCAGATTTAAGACCCACGCAAGATGCGCAATCCCTCATCCGCACTTTCAACTCCACTTACATTCGAGCACTACATCCTCCGCACCCTCTTCCTCAACACACAGTATGCCTTTCTTCGCCGGTTCTAACGACTTCACAGTTTCGGGTGGCGAGATGAACGATGTCGCGGGAAGCTTAACCAAGAATGTAACGAATAACAGTGGATCAACCAATAAAGATTCCGGAAATATTAACATCGATTCGAACATTAATCAAGGGAACACCAAGACCCAGAGTGTCAGTACTGGTGCGTTGTTTTTTCTTTTTTGAGCCTATCTTTGATCGTCATGCTGATCGATTGAAACTATAGGATCTGGTGCTAACAATACAATCAGCCTCTCTTGAACGTAGTGACGTGGGCTAAAGTGGTATGCTTCTATGATATTCTATGCTTACAGTTAGTTTATGTTATCATTGCAGTATGATGTTGGTTATCGCGCGGATTGGAGCTTGTTTGGATCATGAAGTATACCGTTGTAAATTGTGTCTGTATTAGCGTATGTCAGAGTGAAAGACAATCGAAAATAATCGTTCTGAGGGCGGGAAACTGAGACTTGTACTCGCTGATCGACAGTAGGGTGGCTTAAGTTTAAGAGTACGACCGCTGAGGAAAACGATCCATCGCGTTGTTATTTGAAAATATCATGGCTATCTTCCTATCTTCCTGCCACTTACCACACTATTGCAGTACCATCCCCTGTCAATAGGATAGCTCAAATTTTAATTTCTTACAAAGTTATGCCAATTCAAGTGCCCGGTCGTCTTCATATCCCCTCGCAACTCCACTCCGACCTTGCTCAAGAATACCAGGTGCATCTTCACCTATGCGGGGGTCAAGGCCCTGGTACGTCCGGCTACGAAGATATTGTGCTGCACGATTCATCATATTGGTGCCTCGGAATCGACGGATTTGTATGACTGACCTGCGGCATTGTCCTCTAACCTCGTAAGCCGTCCTTCTTGGTTGCGAACTATGACGGCAGACCCATTGTCTTCGGCTTCCGTCGTAGTGTCCTCAGGTTTCGCTTAATATAAGTATTAAAACAAAGAGAAGGCGCATATAACACGAAAACTCACTCCCGTATCGTTTCGCTTGACGATACTTTCCTGTGACAAGCGAGAACATAGGTCTGTCTGGGTCTTCCTCGCCACTCTCATCATTGTCGAGGGCGTCTGTTGAGGTATAGTCGATACAACGGATATGAAGTGTGTTTGAAAAAATCATCGCCGAAGACGAACCTGTAGACGCTCCCGTTTCTCTGTATTCAGCTAGCAGTTGATCAAAGTCCAGGACATATTTTCCAGTCCAGCTCTGTTTAGCTTGGAGGGCTACTTCGAGCTCAAATGGAGTTACAATCGGCCTGAAGAAATCCTGAGGCAAAACTCAACGCTATTTCTTTGATGTTGCATAAAGGGGTGACAACTGACCTTTGATTCGATGAGACTATTTTCGGGGCACGCGACGAGAACGAAGCACTCAATCTCTAGAAAATTGGCTAGCTTTGCCGGATTGAGTCTGCCTACACAAATAGTATAGCTTTTTTTGTGATTCTTAGCCAACAGAGTCCGAAGATGTTTTATTAGTGAAAGGTAGGAAGCTAGAATTGTATCAATCGAATAAAGCCTGCCAAGGATAGGACAAAACATACCCACTCCTAACGTTCCTACCAGTATACCGAACACGTCAGCATCTCGAGATTTTTGGACTAGTGTATAGCGTCGCATGAGCAGTTTATTGGTTTTGAGCGACTCAAGACGGGTGGTATGGATGGTAGGGTCGTATGATATAACCTGAAGGGGTTAAGCGACATTCAAACAATGATTTGCAGTCATCTCACATTGCTAGCTGCGTTTGTCATAAGAAGGTTGGTAAGACCGAGGCTCTCACTACCAATATAAAGAATCGATGGATATTGAATAGGTGGGTCTTCGGAGTGATTTTCTTGTGACGAATCTAATAAAGTAGGAAATGACCTAGTAGGCGGTTTTTGGTAATGTATAGAAGTATCCAGAGGTTCTAATGCGTGCTTAAGCTTTTCGATCAGTTCTTCTGCAATTGGTTTCAACCGCTGCGTCTGGCTTCAGAAGAAAATACTACGTACCTATTTGATGGGTGAATGCTACGTCATGCCGCAGCAATATTGGACCGTCGATTCGTTGAGATTCTGATGGCATATTTGCTTTTAGCGCATCAACAAATGCTTTAACGCAGTGATCCGTATCAATCTTTTTCTTGCCGAATACGTAGATGACTGGGAGGCGCGATGTCCTAGAAGCACCAATTATTATAAGCAGCATCACATATGATATGCTGCACTACACGTACTGACTCATACACGCGTAGCCATAATGAACCATCGCGTCTGCATCTACGTGTTTGGCCGCAAGTTCGTCGACGCAACAGCTTTAGTTTGTTGAAAACCGATGGAAGAGATAAGTCAGGCCATTCCATGAAACCTGCTAAATGCGATTGCATGCCTGCCGTAAGATGTATCCGCGAGCACGTATAGCTCCCTTCCGCTACCAATGCGAGCTTTCAGTCTCTGGTATATTGGAACCGAGTTATGAAGCAATTCATCCGGAAATTGTAGTGCTATCTTAGAACGTCCGATCAGTGAACCGATTTCGAGTTGGTGGACACTGGAACCTTACCCGTTTGTAGTCATTCTTCAATATCTCTTGGGCTGTTTCATCAATTTCGTAATAATCGTTGAATTCTTTCGCCGAGAGTTGATCAGCAGTTGTGTCTTGCTGTACGTCAATTGCACGTGTAATGACGTCTTCACTCGAAGACGAGAAGGCGGTCGTTGTCTCTGACGTCGCCATACGCTTGATTGGATCTGTCACGATGTCACGCAGGTCCAAAGGCTTTTTGACATGGCGCTCGGCTGTTTGCAGTGAACCCTGAGTGTTTCGGATGTCGAACCACAAAGAGACCCACTATTGGACGCAGCTGAGAGCCGCCCTCACTGCGGGTCAATGGGCTGCAAATCTTCCGGCCAAAACCCCGACTGGTGCCGCTCTTAACTGGTCCGAGTTGCTTCGCAAGTTCAACAAGCACTGTGTCGGTTTCAAAGATGTCTCCGAAATGGCGTCGCACACGCGAACACTGGCCTTGTTACTTGCCACCCGTTCAATGGATGGAGAGGACAACAACACGGAGGCATTGGTGGAATCTCCGCTATTGGCCGGGAATGAATGTGTGTTACCTGGCGAGCGTGTTGATGAGGCCAAGGTTATATATGAAGTTCTGAAGAAGTCCGACAGTCGCAACTTCAATGTACGTTCCCCGAACCCCAATTGTAATTGTCTCATAAAACATTGAAGCAATTTGCAGTCACATAAATCCCTCCTTGCCTACTATTCATATGCACTTGGGAACCCCAGAGAATGCCTATTACACCTAGAGCAAATACACGACATAATCAACATTCAAGAGCACATTCCTACGAAAGGCCCTAGTGCAGCGTCGTCAGTGGCTCTCGCCGTTCCGCCATCTTCTGCTGGAACATCGATTTCGTCTGCCGGAGGCTCATCGTATGCCGCCATGTTGGATTCTTCATTGGCAGAGATTAAAGATGGGAGAAGCTGGGCTATGACGGAAGCACTGAGAAGTATATGTCTTCAGGGTTAGCATGCGTTCTATCTCTCTATTCTGGTGATATATGCGCGGTACGATGGGTCTAAAGTATGAATATAGGGATGTGCCATGAAAAGTTGCACCCATCCGATCCTAGGAACGCTCTATCAACATATCGTACTGCTCTACCTCTAATCAGCGTAGCTGCATCCGACTTCGCCTTCCAGGTACCTGCCTTGCGTACAGTACCCATCACGCGACCAGCCGAGCCAACGCCTTTCTTACGTTTCCGTGAGCTATGGCGTTGGGTTGATCGTCTTATGTGGCGTGCCATAGTAATATGCGCCTGGACTACCAACGTTCTCGCCGACGACACCACCAATACTGAATTTGACGAATGTCTATGGACGTGGCTTAAGCAGTATTCGGCATGCAGTGCAAACTGGCCTCCAGAATTTCGTACGGCTCATCGGTCAACGATATCTGTCATTTATCTAAGAGCACTGGTCATCAAACACGGACGATCTCTTTGTTCATCGACACTGACCACACCAGTTTCGTCAAGAGCGAGAAAGATTCCTGCCTGGTTGAATGAGGCACGTTCAGTAATCAGCAGTTACCGAGATATCTTAAACGTCAGTACAAAATTCCCTCGTGCAGGAGAGCGTAATGTCAAGGTTGAAGATTTCGTCGATCTATGCGCAGCAATATGGGAAACGGCAGGGGCTTTTGGCGAACATGCCAATTGGTTTAATGATGTGATTTCCCGTCTTTCATAAACGATCGTCCTGATTCTAACCTGGATTTTGTAGATCATGTGGTGGGCGACACGCTTAACGTTTCACTCTCCACGCGTACTCCGACATATGACCCGCCTTCTATTTTTGTCTGGTGATGCATCGTTGGGAAAGCGAACGCTTAAGGTTTATGCCCAGGTTGTCGGAAAGGCATGGCAGACGCATGGTGCACATGTGGGGGAAGAGACGGATACTAATGAAAACTGGGTTGAATTGCTCGTTTTTGGTGTGCGTATGCTGTGCAAGGTAGCTACTTCCACTCAGGGAATGGAAGGGATGAGAGACGCACGGTTTGCGGGAGAATTGATCGAGAAGGCCAGAACACGCTTGGACCCGAACAATAAAAGGCTGGTGGCGCACGTTGATCTAACAGAGGGTATATGGAACGCCGTTATGGCGCTTAAAGGCAAGTCATAGGATTCATTGTTCTGCGTAACGCATTAAGGACTTATACACATCCCCATTCAGAGGTAGACCCCTTTACCCGCCCCCAAAGACTAGAGAAAGCTCATGTGCTTTTCCGTTCCTCGCTCGACACATACCCTACTGCATTGGGATACTTCTACCTTGCACTTTCTCTCGCTCGAGCAGGCGCGTTACAGGATTTGCAACAGGCGATTATCTATGCAGGACAAGCGATAGAAAGCGACCCAAGTGAAGTGAGATACTGGCATCTACTAGGCATTCTTCTCACCGCTTCCGAGAAATGGAAAGATGCCGCAGAGATCTTGGAACGAGGCGCGGCACTGGACGGGAAGGAAGCTTCTGAACCTGTCGAGGATGTTTCTGGAGTGGATCAAAACCCAGATCAAAACAGCCATCCAGAACCACCAGTATGGACGAAAGACTATGCTACATCTTCATTCGCGAATGGGGATGCCAGTTCATCAGCGGCGTCTACCGCGAGGCCTGATGACGCGACAGCCACTCCTACACAGCCAGAAAGGGACAGAGCATATGTTTTGGAGAGAAACCCCCAACGGATGCCTCCGAGCTCTGGCTTGCTAGGGTCTATCGTAGATCAATGTTGGCCATTGTCTTCAGAGGTGGTTGAAAACTCCCTGCAGCTTAGGTTGACGCAAGTTGCTGCCATTGAAGCTGTCGAAGGAGCAGAAAGCGCGGAACAAAAATGGGTTGAAGTGTTTTCTTGGATCTCTACGAAGAAAGCTGCCATGAATGATTGTAAGCAGTCGGGAAAAGCGACATGTATCTTGATTTAACCATGTGCCTTATAGCATCGCATCCACCGCCACACCCGTCAACTTCGGGTAGGCCGTCTGTCGACCTCAGCACCAGACCTCCATCAATGACTGGTAGACCATCTGCTGATCTTAGTATTGGCCCGCCGTCAACATATGCAACAACATTAATACAAATACCTGCAGATGCTGAAGACCATATAGAAAACGAAGTACAGAATACCAGAATACCGATAACTATCTCTCCCGCGCCCAGTGAAAAACCCGGAGGAACTGAAGAAAAAAAGTTGGATTTATCTGGATCTCGCCAAAAGAGATCAATGTCGATAGATAGAAATGATACATCAAAATCAAAGAAGGTTCAGCAAATGTTAAAAACGGGTGTGCACAAAGGACAAGAGAGGATAACGACAATATCAAAAAAGATTGGACATGGAGTTGCGCGAGGTGGTGGTTTGAGTGGCTTGAGGAGAACGAGTTCAACTCCAGGTAAGGGTTTTTTTTGTCCGTGTATTTTAACGGGGACTCACGTAGGCGCAGATCTTCATGCTGTGCTTCACCCAATGTCATATCAGGCTTCATCAATACACTCGCGTCGTCGGGTGAGCTCCATCCTTCACGGAGCACCAACAGAATCGCTTGCTCCACCGCCGCCACCACCGCCGCCTCCTGTGCCCCCCGTCGGGCAGACGAGGAAGGATGCTCGTGTTGCGAGAGAAAACAAGATGCTGAGCGATGTCTGGCTGATGTCGGCTGCCACATTCAGGCGGCTTGGAAGGATAGAACAGGCAAAAGGTGCAATACAAGAAGCTGAGGTTTGTGATGAAGGCAATCCCGCCGTGTGGGTCCAGGTATTTATAAGAATAGTTAAATTTTCGATGCGGAGTTGATGACAATGTCACCATAGCTGGGATTGTATTATGTCGCTCTAGGTCAACGTCAACACGCAATTGATGCATTGCAAAAAGCCTTGTTTATATCTTCGGAAGATGTACCTGCAACAGTCCACCTTGCACGACTTTACTTGACACCAGACAAGCCGTCAGGTGATAGGAATGGATCACGGAGCGAGACAAAGCAAGAGGATGTTGACCTTGCTGCAGGACTTCTTTCCCACCTCACGCGTGGTCCCGCCTGGGATGTCCCGGAAGCATGGTACTTCCTTGCGAAAGCTTACGGATTGCAGGGTCGGAAAGACCGCGAACGCGAGTGTTTGGCGTTTGCCTTAGAGTTGTCGGAACATAGGGGCGTGAGAGAGATAAGTGCGGCGATTGGGTGGTGCATATGAAAATCGAGGACAGATCGGTTTAACACATCCATTGAAAATGTCTACAACAAGCCTGATGGCCACTAATGTCCTATAAATGCAGCTCTCAATTTAGAAACCCAACCTGGCCGATGAACCCGATCCTTAGCCTGAACATTTGCGTCTTCCACAACCTTCAACTTTGCTTTCATATTCTGCAAGCTTTCCTTCACCGCCCCGACAGCTCTTGGATCTGCTTTGTTACTTCGCATCGCCTCCAAGTTAGTCTCCAACAATCGAACAGACTTCTTAACTTGTCCGGCAAAACTACCCGATAGCGACAGCTTGGAGAAGGATTCCGTGAGCAGCCCAACTCGTGCGAGAGAATCTTCCATGTCCATATCAAGGTTTTCGACAGTTCGTAAAAGACGGGCTTTCATGTGCTCCTGAAGAGTGTTGGTCACTTCCGCCTTCTTGTACTTTTGCCTTGTGTGTTCATCGATTTCTGTCTTCATGCTATCCTCTTGCTTCCATTCCGAGTTAGAATGACGATGGTCCATGTAGGAGTGATGGCAATGTTTGCATGAGTCTATCCCGTCCATCGCCGCACACCCTAATAAAACCTGTGGATCCAACGTGAAGTCGAGATGACAGGGGGCATGACAGTTTGAGTAACAGTTAGGCACGGTGCATACTGTGTTATGCCTCGTTGTCTCATGCCGCACCCAAACTTTCTTGGTCATAGCGTCCTGGTACTGTTCCATAGTCTGCAAGAATGTTAAAAGGTAGTGTCTCCCTTCAATACGAATGACCATACCAGTTTACTACTCTCTGCTAACTTGAGCATGGCTTTCAACTCCTTTTTCTTATCTGCGAGCTGTGCCGCACGAGACAATGCATTTCCAATACTGCGCTCTATCTCCTGAGACTGCGCATAAAGGCTCAATATATCAATCGTTGGTTGCGGCTCTAACGTATCAAGCCAATCGAACAAAGACGCCATCTCGCTCAAGGCATTGAGGTGACCTGCACGTATTGCATCTTCCAGCTTTACCAAGACCCTCTTGTTCAAACTTTGTTGTGAGCGTAACGCGGTATACTTCTTCCACATGGCAATAGGATTATCGAGCAAAAATTGATGAGCGTTGCCTTTGAGAACATCCGGTAAAGAGTCTTCATCAAAATTCCACGAGAGTGGGCTAGCGACATTGGTAAACAGGATGCCAATGTTATGGGCGAGGGTCCGGGGAAATATTGAGGAAAGAGTACTAAGTGCATAGTCCGTGGCAACCCCAAGGCGCGGCACTGTACCGTTGGCGAGAATAATAATCGCGTGAAGGGTACTAATATTATCCTTGATAGCATCAGCAATGCACTTTTTGTGCAACTCGTCCTGAGCGAGGCCGCGAGTATCGGCAAGTCCTGGTGTGTCAAATAAGCGTACTTTGATACCGTTGTTGCTCTTGAATTCGTATAACTTTGCCGTGTGGGTCTGACTATGTTTCTCGCCGCCCCCGGCTTCATTTGTCACATCGTGAACAAGCTCATACTCGTCGGCGGTGCGACCAGCCAATATGTTGGCAAACAATGACAGGAGGCTTGTTTTACCAGTCCCCGTCTCACCTATAAAGAATGAACAAGCGAAAAACAACAAGGGAACCGTCCCTACCGACTAGTAGAATCGTGTAGACATTCAACTTGTTTCTATCTGTTTTGATAATACCTTTGGCTAGTTCTTCCACCGTGCTAGAGCGTAATTTAGCCAATAAATGACGGCTTGGAATTGACCTACTTCAAGGATGGCTTGACGGATTCAATCGAACAAACATCGCCTTGGGTTATATCCTTGCAATCATCGAAGGAGTCCCTATAGTAAATAGCAACTTTCAGACATTCATATATATAAAATAGACATCAGCTACTCTTCTATGTCAGACGCGTAGGATGGGGGTGGACAAGGGTTAATATTATCACTGCTAGACGTTACTTAGACTGGCAATTATAACACACATTCACAAACGACATACCTCCGCATACTAGTATTAGTGCTTGTGATCACCATCGAAGCGGACTCGAAATGTGAACGCCTCTCCTTAATATAAGAGTTTGTGATTATGTGAAGAACAGCATATTCCACGCCGCGAAATGTCTCGCGATCTGTTTGACTTGTCGGTCGTCGGCGGAAGAGGCTAAGATGTGGAACGGGCCTCAATTGGAGGATCACGAATTTTTGTAACTGATGTGTCTGAAAGGCTCTTCCAGATGCATCACAAGATTTATGAAGTCTATTCCACCTTTTTTGACGAGCAGTGTTGCCCCGGATACTAGAGAGGTTTGCCGCGGAACAGTCCGTGCGGAGTCAATCTCGGGACCACGAAGACGATCCTGGGAATCACAATCCACCGTGATTTCAGGAAAACCGCCATCTGTTCATCGCAAGATAGCGGCACTCAATGCCTTATGATAGATGCTTTGAGTAGCTGAGATTCGAGGCCTTGAAGCTTGAGGTTTGAAATTCATGGAGTGGCTGCGGAGATCAAAGAATTTCAGAGTCAGACAAAATTATAGCGAAGAACCCCCGTCCCACGTCCGTCAGTGGTAAATATTTTTGCGCAAACGTATTTTTCAAGACTGCTCATGGGCTAATTGGCACTGCAAGTCAGAATGAGTGGGCGGATGGCAATTAGTAAGAATGCTAAACTGTGACTCAACAAAGTTTCCGTAGGTATTCAAGCACTTATAAGGGAGTAACAGTTGGAAACCTACCCAGCTTCATCAAGTTCGTCCTTATCGGGTGCGTTCGAGTTATCTGTCAGCGTTATTAATATGACTTCTGATAGAAGTTCAAGACGCCTATTCTGGCTGCAGAAACGAATTCTGTCGAAATCCTGATACGGTAAGCTGTCCCATTCATTCTCGAAGTTAACAAGTTCGGTATCAACCTTCTGGGAGACATGCTCTGTTGATCTCAAGTAACTATCGAATTGAGTTGTGGAGCATTCAAAACGTAAGGTTTTGATATCGTACTTGAATAGAGAACTTCATCACTTCATCGTTCGCTGATCTTAATGTATGTGCTAGCCTTTGCGCTTTATCGTAATCCATCGTGCTGATTCAGCAGTCATGGCCACCGAGCTTCTAATTCAGGCCCTCGGGAAACCTGTGTACCTGGGGCAGCTCTACAACGCTACCACGTCGACCTTCATCAACGAAGGTCTCTTCAACCCCAAACTTCTGGAGTTTTCTGAGCCAGAAAAAACCCCAGAAGTGAACTACACCTACGAAGAAGTTAAAAGTCTTCAGAAAAGGGCCAATGCACTCAATATTTCTGCAGAGCTTTCCGTCTCTGTAGTGAGTGGTATCCTCAAGGTTGGAGGTTACGGATCATACCTCGATCGTAAAGAGGACAGTAGTGGAACTCATACAATATCTGTAACCGCGCGAGTCCGTACGAAGACGGAAAGGCTCGATGTTGTCGACAACAAGAAGGCCCTCCGGATGACTAAAGATCAGGTTTTAGGAGTCGGCGCTACTCATGTCGTCACAGCTATCACTTACGGTGGCAACATTGTTGGTTGTTTCACCGAGAAGAAAACCACATCCAACACTGGCGAGGAAGTGGGGGGAAAGCTCTCCATCGATGTTATGAAAGGGATAGGCAAATATCTTGAGGTCAGCGGAGGGGCAGAGTTGAAGGTGGAAGACAAGAAGAGGCTGGAGGGATACGACTGTCAAGTCAGACTTATCGCCGACATTCACGTCGAATCGGTACTCCCTGCCAATATGGCCGATATGCTGACCACTGTTGTGAAAGGAGCTAACCTCGTTCGGGATGGTGTGCCCTGCGATGTCTACTTAACCTCGCTTAAGAGGTTCAGAGCTCGATTCAATGCGGTTTCTTTAATGCAAGAACTGGACAATACGCAGCTTGAGGAGGTCCTAGATGTTTTCGACAAGTTCATCACCTTGGATCTCAACCGAATTCATCTCCGCTCCCAGCTCGATCAAAAGTATAGTGTCTACTTTCCTTCACTCACGGACCGTTGCCGTGTTAAAGCCAGGCGAGTGAGCAACTACTTGCGAGTTGCACGTAGTGCGTTGCGCACCTATCTTCAGGAATATCGCAGTGCTTCGCCAGATAAGGCACCTAATACCGATTTCTTGGATGATATGCGCAAGACGTACAACGATGAACTATTCTCCTATGAGGAGGAACAGGGCATTTACGATGATCTAATGCAAAGGGTGAAAGCCGCTGAGAACCATCATCTTGAAATGATAGACGTTTCGATGTTGAAGAAGTTGATGAACAGAACGGATGGCGCAACGATTGCTTTGATCGTTGTCCCGGAAACTGTTCTGACCGTCAACCTTCTGAACATTTATCGGGTACTGGCGGAAGACATACGTGAATGGCGCAAAATTGAAGACAGTAAACAGGGAAAAAAGTGCACGGACGATAAAGTCAGCTGCGCCGATGGCAAGACAATTTATCGTTCTATCTACGCCGACCCAGAAATCGATGGCGCTTTGGCTCTCCTTGACGATTCAGAATCTACCTTAATGACGGCACTCAAGAGTATTCGTAAAAAGAATGGACCAGGCTTCCTCACGTTTGGTGTTGGGCTAAACGAGCTTGGGGAACTTGAATGGAATTCGATGAATAGGGACGGCTGGGGCGTTTTATCAAGTAAAGAAGAAAAATGGAGGTATATTGGCAATATTACGAACGGATTAAGGCATGGCTCCGGCGTCGTTACCTATGCAGACGAGTCACGATATGCAGGAAACTGGTACAAGGGGCGCCGGGAAGGACTAGGAAGGTTGATTAACAAAAGAGGCACAGATGATGAGCGTGTTTATATCGCCGACGTCGTTAGAGAAGACGGCGTTGTCGTCGACGCAACCGTCTTCCGCGACGATATACCCATCAAATTCGCCTCAGTTGCCCTTGGTTGGAAGGATACTGTCGCCGTTCATGTTTCCAAGCTCGCAGATGTATTTGAATGGAAGAATGGCGACCATCATGAGATTTTCTTGAATTTCATCGCTAATCGCTTCAAGACTACGTTGGTTGTTGCGAGTGGGTCTTTAGTCGCAGCTGACAACGCTAACTCTGTCTGGCCCTTGGACCAAGAAGGTGAAAAAATCATCAGGGTAAACGTTATTCCTTGAAGAGGTGTGGTTCAGAGATGTTATGTTTGCGTGCTTGTTTCTGATATCCTAGTTACTGACTGTAGTATAAACTACTGTTTACGGCACGTGTTGGTGGACAGAGGTCCAACCATTTCACCACTTATAACTTTTAGGATCATTCCATTTGCGTCAGGGGCCCCAATGTCAGCTGGTCGAAATCAATATCATTGCAATCCACCTTTCTACGCCGATCACACCCAATTGACCCGGGTAGCCGCAACTTCGATTCTTATCGATCCTAGGCTCGCCGAAATAGATCGATAGGTGCCAACAGATGGAAGGTCGATTACTATCTCGATGACATGAGAGCAGAGTTCTTATCAGGCTCCGGCGATCGTTATGTCCGGAGCGTTCAGATAGAAATCCGTACATGTTGCGAATCCTCTCTTCAGGACGAAGTGCAAAGCTCTCTCTGTAGATGTCTTATCTTCCTGCGTAGATGCCATACACGTCCTAATAAATTTCCAAGCTTATCATGGACAAAAAGAATCAACAACTCGAGATCAAGGCATTGGGGAGGCCCGTCCAGCTAGGCCAACTCTATGATGCCTCCAAGTCCTTGTTCCGCAACGAATTCCTCTTTAAACATAAAGAGGCTGAAGCAACGGTCAAAGCATTCCCCAAGAAAAGCACAGATTTCGAATACAAGGAGGTCAGGAGCCTCGAGGACAGAGCGAACATGCTGGAGATATCTGGGTCGCTCTCTCTGTCCATTTTCTGCGGCGCCGTTACTATTAGCGGCTACGGCTCGTACCTCGATCGGAAAGATGAATCTAGCCAATCCACTACTATAACTGCCGTAGTACGCATCCGTACAGAACACAGGTATCTTGATACTCAGGGCCTGCACGAAGTTGTTAGGCTCGATGATGAAGACATTGAATTCATCGGTGCCACTCACGTAGTCACTGGCATTACGTACGGTGGTAATGCAGTTGGGAACATCACAGAGAAGATAATAAAGACCGATTCACAGCGGGACGTAGGAGGGTCATTCGGTCTTGGAGCTTTCAACGACATGGTAAAAGTCTTCAACGCCAAAGGAAAGGCCCAGCTTGCGGACAAGCAGAAAGAGCATATTGACAAGCATGACGTCAATGTCAGTTATATGACCGACTTCGAAGTGAAAGACCCATTGCCCTCAAAACCGACTGACCTAATTGATTTGATCAAAAGGTCACAAGAGTTTGTTGGTATTCAGGGCGTCCCTTGCGACATCATTTTGACACCTCTTTCCCGCTTCGACCAGTTCAAGATCATCCCCAAGTTCCGCGAGTTGGAAGACGCCGATTTGAAGTCTCTCACCGACTTCTATAATCATATTGTCAATCTACAGGTTAACCGCAAAGCCCTTTGCCGGCAGCTCGACAAAGACTACAAGCTCTTCTTCCCAACCTTGAGGGAGGTGTGCCAAGAGCGCGAAGAGGGGGTGAATAAGCTGGTCTCGAAGGCGCGCAAGGCGCTGCGGAAGTTCTTGGAGGCTTATCGCTGCGAGTCTGGGGACGAAAATACAACAGCGGATAATTTCATTAAAACAAACGGACCTAAGTTCGATATCGAGCAAAAATTCTACGAAAGGGACTCCGCTGCATTCGAGGACTTATTGGAGAAGAAACGGGCGGCAGACGAGCACGGATTTAAGCTCTTACCTGTAAACGTCCTACGTGCTGAAATGAATCGACAGGATCAAGCAACGGTCGCCTTAGTTCTGATTCCCGAAACTGTAGGGATTATATCGCTTTTGAACATGTATCGTGTTTTTGCTGGACTTGTCAAAAAATGGCAGGAAGACAAGCCGATATTCAAGAAAAGCGACGGCTCTAGCGTCCCGACCATCTATTTATCGTTGTACATTGATCTTAAAATAACCAAAGAGTTTCAGAAGCTTGACAGCGACAGGCGGACCTTGGAGATTGCCCTTGAGACTATCGGACAAACAAAGAAACCTATGTTTCTCACATTTGGTGTCCCACGAAATGGCGGATATGTCAGAGAGTTGCGTTGGGATATTCTTAACCACGAAGGATGGGGTGTGTTGACGAACAAGGAGGAAGGTTGGCGGTACATTGGTGCCGTTCACGATAAACTCCCACATGGAGTAGGAACTGCTACATATTGTGACGGTACGACTTACCACGGCGATTGGGTGCAAGGCAAAAGGGATGGATATGGGAAACTCACCAAAACGACCGACAAAAACCAAGTTATTGCAGAAGGCGTATTCATCGAAAACCGGTTGCGGCAGGATGGGGTCGTCCTCGAAACGAGGGTCTACAAAAATTATAATATCATTGATTATGCTCCCATCGCACTCAGGAGGGGAGATGCTGTTTCTTCTCACATTTCGAAAATTGCGAAAGTCCTCGGTTTCGCCGTCGGGCAAAGGTACCAGATCAAACTGAAGGCGGCCGGCGGCATAATGAGCGTTCGTACCAATGGGTATTTGATTAATCCCTTGGAGGCGCCAGGTACAGGCTCCTCTTCCTGGCCATTGGACGCGGCGAAGGAAATTGACGTTGAGCGCCTTGATTGACGTACTTTGGTTCCTTCCCTGTCTCACTCTGATCACTTGCTTTAATACTCGGCGCATATAGGTGTTTATCCTTGTGATTTTGTGATGACGATGTTGAATACCGAATTCCGAGGCATATTGCTGCGATAATAATATTCCTGAACCATTTATGGGACATCCTCTTACAGTTCGAGCAGTAAACCAGCTGACGGGGTTCATCACCTGCCACTAGTGATACTCTATTGAAGCTTCAAAGTTTGTACTAAGAAATAATTGAATCGAGTCAAATTACCCGTTGCGTTATGAAGTGTCAATCGTTCTCCGCTGCGATAATTACGGGCACATCGCCATCCGACATCGTGGTACCCAGACGTCATTCCTCTCAGATTTGATAGATGTTTCTAGAGCCACTGATCCCTCTTACGGGAAGCTGCAGACTGGCGGGTATATGGTAATTCTGCGGGACATACTGGACCGCGTTTATCGAATTAAGTAAAGCCAGTGTAAATTTAACGACGACTGCGAATGAGAGGAAACGCAACATCAACGCAGGAAGCACAAATTCAAAATCTAAAAGGCCCCAAACCAGATCAGGTACTGCTAGAGTCTGTCGAAGACACGTCTTCAGTATGTTATTTGTTTCGTATTCTCGTATGCTCCTGATTCTGATATCAGATGGTCCTACGCGAAACTAACCGCGGTTTTTTGCTGCTCGAGTACGGAGTGTTGAATTCTCCAGAACTAGCTGTTCTGCGTCGCATTAGTCCACACCGTCTTGGTAAATGGTACCTCCCGTGGTTCGCGTTTTATGTACTATGGAAATCATTATAGATTGGGGGCGTAAGTCGCGGATCGCGGCGATTCCTATTCCTGTCAACGGGGCGCTGTAGAGTGTGCATGGCGCAATTTCCAACTTCAAAATCACGAGTATCCTTGACCATCGAATGGTTATATTAATATTATCCTTACTAGTACGACCCACCTAAATATCCTACTCTCTCACTGCTCCTTTAAAAACCAACCCTACCCTCTCTGCAACCCTCCCCACACCAACGCCCACGCCCACCAGCACACCAACATCCACCGCCAACAAATGTACCACAGCCGTCATAAACCTAGGTGCAAACACTTTCCACACCATCAGGTGTCGTCTCAGTATTGCAGCACTCATAGCTGCACCGAGAAGTAACATGCTGAAATACATCATGACTCCCAACGCTGCAAGCGTGCCATCTGCTTTGACTTGTGCATCATACCGTTCTCTCGCAGGCTTTGCAATAGTATTTTCTGTGGTTTGTTTTGAACCCTGACTCTGGCCACTCTCGTCGACGCCCATAATGGGTGCCCTATTCCACACTGCGACCAGTGGAGTACCCAGACCCGCAAATACAGCCACAGAACCCAAAAAGTTACATCCCACTGTAAACGGCGACCAGGGATATTTCACGGTTTCACTCAGCATAAAGGCTGTTTTCCACTGTATACTCGATATAGCCGCCTGGTGCCCAGTCGCATAGAATGTGAGGAGACCGAGGAGCACAATGGGTGTTACATCAGAGAAACGCAGCTGCGTGCCTGCCACAGCAGCAGAGGATAAAGCAGATGCCGATGACCCATTCAGGACAGAGGAAGGCATGCCGCTGGTAAACGCCAACTCTATGCTCCTCACATCTCTCACGCTGTCCAATACTTCCAGATAAGCCAACAACGCTACGATCGCAAGTCCCAATACGATCTGTGCTGTCGACTGCACAGACGCGTATACCACGCAAAAGGATATCGTCCAGAATAACAAGTATGGTGCTCCGAATGCGTTGGCGTATCCAAGAACCGTGACCTGGCGTTTCAATTTAGATGCCTCCTCGGAACCTGTTCCGCTGGCTTGTATATTCTCCACTTGGATTTGGAGACACAGTGGAATAAGCCACCATAAACCAAGTCCAGCCAATAACGGCCAGCCAATGGCAAATCTTGCAAGCCACGATCTCGCGCTTCTTAACACGGCCGCCCAAAATTCACCGTCTTTTCCACCACCCCCAAGCAAGTGAGTCGAATCCGCCCATTCTGCAATCCAGAAGAGCGTACCAGCTATAAGAGATGGGCGAATAATGACTGGTAGCAAAGTGCTTGCAATACCCCCTTCTGACCTTGTTATTCGTAGAACGCGTTGAATTGATAATGGTATAACGATGGCCGCCATTGGGAGAGCGAGAATTAAGACAGGGATGGGAGGCGAAGGCAAGGACGAGGATGCGAAAAAGGTAACATGGCAATAGGGCTGCTGCTCCTCTCTGCATATTGTGCTTATTGATATCAGCCGTACGCATACTAGGAATAAGGTCGAGAATCCCAAAATACGTCGACGAAGATGGGAAGTAGGGGCGGTGATGCTATGTGGGACAAAATTAACGAGAAATGACGTGGACAGGAAGAACGGAACTATTCGATCTTCCCAGAACGTGAATGAGTTGGAGAAGAATGCGAGAGCGTGGAGAGTGAGAATGATTGGGAAAGATTTGGGGCTGACTGATGGCGGGACGGTCGTGATGATGAATGCGAGGCATGAGCATAGCGATGTGAAAAAGACGATCCAATTGAACAGTCGAATCCCAGGAAAAAGTGCCGAGGTCCAGTAATAAAATATCCATCCCAGTACAGCGCCCGTTCCCGCCCCGAACATACAGTAAGGCATGTGAATCCTGAGCCAGTCATTCTGTGCTTCTGCTAGCGCCGCATATACGAACCAAGAAGAGAGTACGCTAGCACATAGAACCGCCAGTCCAAATCCCATAAGCATTGGATCGAATTGTGCCCACATAGATCGGCAGGCACTAAGAGCGGCACGATTAAAATTATTGAGAGTAACCAAGTGCATATCTTGGAGATCAGTAACCGTTTTGATAGCGTCCCACGCTGTTTGGATACGACTCCATGAACCATCTAGTTCGCCCCCAGATGGGCTTGAACGATATGTGTCTAGGTATTGCCTAATTTGGTCGGCATTTATCTCAAGGGCTCGTTTCAGATCGTCGCTTTTTCCTGTACGCCAGAAAATTTCCGGTATAATGGATCCCAAGTTGTTGTATGGAATGGGAAGTCCCAGGAGGAGAGAAATGGTGGGTAAAATGTCTATTTGCTGAATCGAACGATGGCGCATCGTGGTCCCAGGGAATGTTTTGAACCGAAGCAAGCCAGAGGGCGGGGCGGACCAAGCAGAAGTTAGTGCAGGTCCCTTGCTGTATATCCATAAAGCAGCCGAGGTCTCTAAGACGCCATCGCCTCCGTGATCGCCCGAGCGGTCCATACCGTGGTCGCCGAGAACAACAAGCAGAGTGTCGTCATCCATTTTTTCTACTACGCGTTTAAGCACGTCGTTCATTTGTTGCAGCTTTGCTTTCATGCTTGGATGATCCGGGCCGACTCGATGCCCAACATGGTCCACGCCAAGGAAGTGACCTATTAGTAAATCAAAAGGTTTGGATGAATCCTCCAATAGCGGGAACAGGTGTGTAATGACGCCCTCGTCAACGGTATTAAGGTCTTCGACGTTAAAGGAATCGTACGGGAAGGTCATGTTTGGATGGAATTCGTCGGGAAAGACGGACATCCATGTATCGTCGCCCATGAAAGCAGACTTTCCCAATCAAATATGTGAGTAAAGATGTGGGGAGGGCGAAGATTAGACGACCTCACTGATTTCCCTGCAAGCCGTACTTGTTTCAAAATGGAATCTTCAATGATAGAAGAACCTCCAAAATTATCTCCCATGTCTATGAAAGTTGGCAACGAGCCGGTCGTCAGACCTTTAATGCGTTGTAGAGTCGTGGTTGGCGGATCCGCGTATGCATTGAAAAGAAAAGAATGTGTCGGGCGTTCAGCAGTGAGCTCCCTAGGAAGTGTAAGAACATTGTGATGGTTCTGCGATGGAGGTCGTGGGGGGTCTGCAGTAATAAAATCGAATCGCAGTGAATCAATGACGAGAAGGACGGCTCGCTTGTGAGTTGGGGGAAGCGTGCAGCTGGTAAGATGGCAAGAAGAATGCTCAGCCAGCGAGAGACGGGTGAGGAGAAAGCCGCGAGTGAAGAGATAGATTCCCGCGAGATGCACCGCGAAGAGCCATATGACCACACTCAGGCGCAGGTCCATGAAATGCCCGACGTGGGAAAACATTACCCCGTCCGTGACCAACTGCCGCGGGAAAAATTCCACCTTCAATGGAACTATGATGATGTACAAAACACTTGTGAAAGTATCGGCCCTCTTTTGCGGGTGGTGATTTGGATGGTGAAGATTGGTTTTCAGATGTCAGTACTTCAGTCTTTTCATTTTTATGCTTACAACTGTGCCTTAATAGTGATGTTTCTGTACCTGATGCACCAGTATTGAACTCAGCCACAGACATGCATCCTAGGCACTTTGATGCAGGAATCCTTGCTAATGAATTTGTAATTACCAGGAAATTGCAGTGTATGTACAGCATATAGTTCTTTCATGCATCCTCTTTTCAGCCTCAAACATCTCAATTGCAGCTTCTCTTTTTCATCCCATCTTCCTTGATTTGGACATGTAAATGCCTAATTGTGGATGGGTTGGGCCAACTTTCTTTTTGACATGTTCAAGTACTTCCAACTGCAGTTTCTCTGCTTCATTCCACCTTCCTTGATTTTGATATGTCAATGCCAAATTATCCATGGTTATGAGAGTGTGTGGATGGATTGAGCCAAGTTTCTCCCTTTGGTGCTCAAGTACTTCCAACTGTAGTTTCTCTGCTTCATTCCACCTTCCTTGATTTTGATATGTCAATGCCAAATTATGCATAGTTATGAGAGTGTGTGGATGGGTTGAGCCAAGTTTCTTCTTTTGATGCTCAAGTGCTTCCAACTGCAGTTTCTCTGCTTCATTCCACCTTTCTTGATTTTGATATGTCTTTGCCAAATTATCCATGGTAATGAGAATGTCTGGATGGGTTGAGCCAAGTTTCTCCTTTTGGTGCTTAAATACTTTCAACTGCAGTTCCTCTGCTTCATTCCACCTCCCTTGATTTTGATATGTCTTTGCTAAATTATCCATGGTAATGAGAATGTCTGGATGGGTTAGGCCAAATTTCTCCTTTTGGTGCTTAAGTACTTCTAACTGCAATTTCTCTGCTTCATCCCACCTTCCTTGATTTTGATATATCCTTGCCAAATTATCCATGGTTATGAGAATGTCTGGATGGGTTGAACCAAGTTTCTCCTTTTGATGTTGAAGCACTTCCAACTGCAGTTTCTCTGCCTCATTCCACCTTCCTTGATTTTTATATGTCAATGCCAAGTTATTCATGGTTGTGAGAGTGTGTGGATGGGTTGACCCAAATTTCTCCTTCTGGTGCTCAAGTACTTCCAACTGCAGTTTCTCTGCTTCACTCCATCTTCCTTGGTATTGATGTGTTATTGCTAAACTATGCACACTTCTCAGGGTCAAGGAGTGGGCATTTCCCAGCATATTCCTTCTTTTCTGTACTATTTTCTGCTGTAATGCTACTGCATTATCCCATTCTCCAGCTTTGAAGAACATTGCTGTGATTCTCTCAGATTCATCATCATAATAGTCAGCTTCTGAAACATGTGATTGACATGCTTCAATGTGTTGAACAAGATTTACCAGATATGTATAGTTATCAACAGTATAGTCCAAGTCAATAGAACATGACAAAAGGGCCCTTGCTTGAGTACAGAATGTGTTCCTTCCTTCACTTATTAGCCTTTTTCTACTCCAGTCATGCACCAAAGGATGGACTGAATATATTTGTTGTCTCTTTTTTATCAAAGAAAATGACATTAATAATTGTACCCCTGCATGAAACAGGAATCTATCCCATTTCCCTTCTTCATTCAAGTGCAGTGCTTTGGAGTCAAGGGCAGTAGCAATTACAGGTAAACCTCTCTTTTCCTCCTCAGCTATGTCCCTTTCTACATAGCATTTAGCAGCATTCTTAAATATTTCCTCAGATATATTTTCATGATGCAAAAATCCAAATATTCCATGAAGGAAGATTGCACTTTGTGCTGCTGTTGCCTGCTTGCTGTTAGTACTTGCTGCTCTCCTCTCAATCTCCTTCATAGAGACCTCCCATGTCCTGAATGTAGAATATTGATAATTTGATGCACCCCTGAAGTCAGGATCTGACATCAATTGCATTTGATGGTCAATGTATAACTCCATGTAATCATCTGGTCCACATTGACACTCTTGCATATATGCTCCAGCTTGATCAATAGCTATAGGAATACAACCTAACACAACTACAAGCTTTCTTGCAGCCTTTCTGGAGGAGGGCAAAAGATTGCCAGATTTCATGAGAAAAGAAACAGCCTCATCTTCAGTCATCTGATTGACTTCAACTGAATTTTCAAATGAAGCTAATCTTCCCATGTTTGGATTCCTGCTAGTAATCAAAATATTCCCCCTATTTCCTGGTGGAATAAACTTTTCAACTGTGATGTGACTTCCATCAGCATTATCAAAAATAATGAGCCAGTTTGATTTTAAGTTAGAGATCCAATGAAGAGCAGAAGATGAATCCTTTGCCTTTGCAATTTGTTTAAGGTTGAGAATAATAGAATTCTCTGAAGAGGAGTCAATCCATAGAATATCAGAAAACCTTAATATGTATATTGTGAGTTCCAAATACTCAGTCAAGGATTGCACATTTACCATTCTTCAGTCTCTTCAATGAATTTGAGGCAAATCTGAGTCTTTCCAATGCCTCCCAAGCCATGGAGCAAAAAAGACTTCCTGGTTGGCAAAGCATTTCCAGGACAAAAGTAGTCTTTCAATCTCTGGAGGTACAGATCACGACCTGTGAACAATGAGCTAGAATGCTTTAGGGGAAGGAGAGGAGGTATCTGGTCTTCACTAGCATTGGAGAGATTATCAGAGGTCTGTGGGAAGATGTTAGCAAGAGTTCTAGAAACATCTTCACTTTATTTTACATTAATAATCTCTGTAAATGTGCTTCCAGAAATAGTAAAATGGTGAGCACCATGGAAAAAGCCAGATGGTGCAGTCATAGTGGTTGGAAGTTGTTGACAAAGCAGGATGAACAGAAATGAAGATGATGGTTAAGATGAAAGAAGCAAGATAACACATGTCACATCAACACAACACTACATGCACCACTGTCAACAAACAATCACTGTGGAAGATGTAATCAACTGAAAAAGTGCTGTAAGCAAATGCACAGTACAGTAGTCATCACATAGACTCCATCCACAATGTTTATTCACTTAGGCTGCCTATGATAAATCACCATCATTAGTGTATGCACACAAGATATGTACATGTCATTCAATGACAGACAACAACATGAAAGACCATATACATAATGAGCCTATGTTTTAACTAAATGACAAAGGCTTGTGAACTACATAGTATTTGTCAACAACAATCACATAAACCGAATCATAAGCCCTCGTCGTTTGCAGATCTTGTTGGATAGCCATGGATCTTTTCCGGTTGTCAAAAACAGTAGTACGGCCATCGCCCATGATACAGGCTGTGACTTTACATTGAGCAGTCAGGATTGGCACTGTGAATGCGGAATAGGGTGAGCACCATGATCAATTCAGTGAGGACTACAGTTGGGTGCGGAAGAGGAGTTTGAACTCCGGCCGAAATACCAGCCCATGATGTACAGGATGATTCGCAGCCCTGCTTGTTTGGCTCACAAATATTGCGTCTCCCTTCTCTTGGAACAGAAATCTAGGTTCAATGGACCTTGATAAGCAATTCCTGCCTCACGATAATGGGGAGGGCGAAGACGAAAGCTTACGCAGCCCATTACAGGCTTACCTCGGGCTTGATGACATTTTCAGTGGTCCGGTGGAGCTGAGCGCGGAGTGAATTGTGCTTAGGCCGGTCGGACAAGCCCGACACGCTCAAGAGCCTCTCCACAACGACGAATATACCGGCTGTTCTAAGTCCTTTTGTTTTTCTGGGTGCTTTTAACGTGCGAGATACATTTAGCGTAACTAATGGAGCCGTCTTCAACAGAGTTAATGATATGCCAGAAGCTAGAATCTCAAACTCTAACAACACAGATGAAATCTTATGACCACCTGGACTTCGTTCCGCTTATTATCATTGGATCGTAGTTTCAGCCACCGTGGCTCCGACGGCAGTAGTGTTACACCCGAGTCAGCCGCAGCTGTATCCAAATTACGGGAGGGTTCACACCACCTCTCATTTTTCTCCCATAATCCAACCTGCTTAGCGGTACCACAAGGCTATGCCTTTTTTAAAGGGCCTCTTCCGCACTACGACTTCCTCAGCAGAGAAACAAGCATTACAGCCCATTCACTCACTTCCTGGGCCTCGTGAAGAGCTTTCCTTCTCAAGCTGCGCGTCTGGTACTTGGACCGTTCCCCGTTCTCATGAACGAGGTTGCTACATTGACGATGGAGATGTGCTTTACCCTCCCAATCCAGCATTTCACAACTCCCGCCCGAGGTCATTCTCAGAGGGTACCATCATCACGTCGTCCGAATTCTCACCACAGTCAGCCGCGTTTGCATCACTCTCATTGCCGTTACCACCCTCGCCACTTTCTTCCAACTTTATCGTTGACAACGCCAGTGATGCAAACTGGCTTTCTCATTCCTCTACCGTCTCTCTGTCACCGGGCGAGAAGCTTGAAAGCAAGACGAACAAACAATTGCAGAAGAATGCTTCATGCCTGAGCTTGAAACCCGACCATGGTTCGCCCGAAATGGGCTCGGTTTGCACAGAGAAAAAGAAAATGAGAAAGTCCACGCGTCGGTCTACGTTCCCTTTGAATGACACCATATTCAGATCTCCCGAATCAGGTAGCGAGAATGGGAACGGGAACAAGCGGAAAGGATATGGTTATGATTGCGACGACGACTCGATGGATTTTGAGTGTCAAGGCTTGCCCGAGTCTGGAACATTCAGCAAGCTGACCATCGTAGAGGCTGCTATGCGCGCGGAAGATGAGTTGGCTACCATCCAAAGGCTGGAAGGAAGACGCCTCATGGATTGATTATTTCGCCATCGTCGTAAGTGCAGAGTAAGCATCAGTCGCTGTTTCTATCGGTTTTTCCAGGCTATCAGGAGCTGTACTGGTTTTCATAATTCCTTGCTATGTTTGTTATTATTTATACGCCTTGATTACGAGTATAAAATGCAAAGCTTTCTGGTATGTCGAAATCCCAGCAAAGTCCTCAAGTGCATCCTTTATTAGTCCGAACTCCGTTATGTGTGCGCGTTTCCTGGATCATTTTCGCATTTCTAGAATCTACCAGGTATTGCGCCACCATGACGAATGCACTCTATGCACTTGTCTGGATACATTCAACTTATCATAACACAGCATCGCACCTTATTATTCGCCGGCAACAAAGCGGTATTTTGAGGGGCGACCAAAGCGTCTCCAGCTATCTACTACTATCGTATGGAACGCAGACGATTAGTGTATCCCCAATCGAAGCATTTGCGGAGCATTTCGGATGAATCGGGCTGTTGTTGTTTTGACGACGGCGTTTCATCCTAAATCAATTCAAATATAGCGTGCGGTTGCTAAATCCAAATGGTCTATCTGTTGCAAGATGAGTTCCGACTCGGGCAGAAGGCCATGTTCGGTAGAGACATGCGCACGACAAGTTATGCAATATTAGTCCAGGGATACAAAAAAAAGTCACCGGTAGATCAGGTATGTTACCCCGATAGCTTGGAGCGCTACTGAGAGCCCCAGTCCTATCTAATGATATCCCATGATACCCACGCAGCGGCACGCGTCTCGCTTATCGAATTGTAAAATCAATGATTTCATGAGCATCACCCCCTTTGTGCCTACAGTGATGGCATGAGAGTTTCCGGATTCGGTATTCGGGTCAGATGCTACTACTCATCCCGCCGAACATACCCGAGCCGGAATTATCCCTCCAAATGCAGAAGACAAACAATCAAAAGGCCTGGTTGTCATGTATGAGCTTCGGCCTCCCCATCGCCGTACAGACACCCGCTGTGTGCTGTGCGAAGATCAACTAACTTGATTTTACTTGCATATTCAATTGGCTCCAGCCATGCGCAATGATTGATCGGTTCAATCTTTTGGCAATCAAATTCTTTGTCATTGAACTATCATGAACTGTATCATGTGAACCCTTTTCACTCTTGCGGTGTTTCAAAAGTACTTATCATTTTGGTATCTGTGCACCGAATGGCAGATTCCGGTGATTTTAGTGCGTGGTCCCTACCTTCCTCCATTACTTACCGCAGATAATATGTACGTCAATAACGTATGGAACTGAAGTCAGGCAGGACGTCGCCTGAACCACCTTGATCAAAAGCATCGGTAACCCGAACCCTTCAGTCGTAATTGTATTTCCGAGCTGAGAATATCTTCGGATCCGAAGTCATACGCGCCGTTCTTTCTTTTTCCCGAAATAGAACTCATGACACCACAGAAAGCATCGGGCACTATTAAACTACCGGAGAGGCTGAAGAGATTGTCTAGAAGCGCGTGACTTGCCAAATCAATCGAAAGCGTAAACGAAACAAACGTGGAATCTGAAATTTATATTGCGGTATGTTACGCGATGCCAAGTTATTTCTGGAAGTTGACCTGCGGAACCTGCGTAATCCATTACCCAATCTAACACGTTTCTTTTCCCTTCGAAGTCGTGTTGCGGCAGCTACCGTTTCAATCGTTCCCTAACATGCGGTTTGGACGCGTATACCGTTCATTTCGGACTTTTTTGTCCCATAAGCTACCGCGTGTAAAGCAGGATAGCCTTATGGATATGTTTAAAAGGAGTTGAACGCATCGCAAGAAAGGCGATATTGCTTGCCTCATTGTCGAATCCTAATCCTAACGCTATGAGAAAGGTGAGTAGACATTCAAGATAGATACGAAGAGTACTTGATCATTGATGGAAATTATCAGGCATACGCGCAGAAGATCAAAAGCGTTCTGGATAATCTTCTCGGTCAACTTCAAATCCCATTCGTCGTCTCAGATTTTGACAAGGAGTTCCACGCTGTATGTTGTCGAGCAGCTATTGACAGAGGGATTCCTCTGGAAGGCGACGTTCACGTTGGACCGTACATCCCTTTTGGCGTCGCTCTCGCAACGACGGCATTTGCCCATCTTTCCAGTAACGAGACACGCATATACATCGCATTGTACACCGCTGTACTCGCTGCAGTCGAGGACATCTGCAGCGATGACTACGAGTCACTAAAGCCTTTCCGTCTACGGTATCTTCAAGGCATTAAGCATGGACATCCTATATTGGATTGTTATGACATGATTTTGCGAGAGTTGCCTAATCGGTTTGATCTCGTCGTGTCAGACATGATGCTTCACTCGAATATGGATTTTATCACTGCGCTAGTATTGAAATATGACATGCAAGACAGACCAGTACGTATTCAACGATAATTATTTTCCTCGTTCTAACTGGGAAGGGTACTAGATGTCATCGTGTGCAAAGGGATTCCCACTTTTCATGAGGGATATGTCGAGTCCTTCCACAATCTATTCCATGTTGGCATATCCGAGAGGGATACCCTTTTTATCATATGTTGAAGTACGTGGTTTTATTCGAAGGTGGACGCTCATTTAACACTCTACAGGCCGTACCAGCATCAATCACCTACGTCAACTCCATCAAGTGAGTGGCAAAGAATACGTGCGAATGATGCCCACTGACTGCTGCTTAACAGTGACGTCTTCTCCTTTTACAGACGAGAGCTCCTCAACGAATCCGTGGATTACATATCCAACACTGCACGATGTAACGGGAAATCCAAGCTACAAGTGCTTCAACAACTCGCAGACGAGTCGATAGAGGCGTATGAAGAAGTTACTAATGTCCTCTCAGAAACTCCTGAGGCATTGGAGGCATTCAAACACTTCAGCAAAGGATGTGTATACTTTCACACCTCGTCCCCCCGGTACAAGATGTCCGAGTTGTGGTCAATGTGTTCTAAAGGTCCCTGGACGTTATCTGTTTTACAGAAATCACTTCTTCCTCGTAATGTTTCTGCGAACTTGATGTTCGCAGCGAAGGCTTATGTTATTTTTATCGCCCTTGTCATTGTTTCAGTAGCATGGATTCAGTTTGCGAAGCCACCTGTTTGGCGTTTCCCAGCTTGACTCTTAACTGTATTACTACCGTATTCTTATAATATATTTCTTATTTTCCCACATTTGAAGTATGGACATTGCGCAGTCTGCTGGCCCAAAGTCGCCATTATTGGTTATATGCTTGTATTGGTAGTTCTTAGGTTTCCGACGAATACTTTCCACGACAAAAGTCTAATGAGCCTTGGGATCCCCCCAGTGTTCGGGTTGTGCACGGCCGCCGGTGCTTATCAACAGGTTACTCCGAGGAGCGGACGACAATTCTATTGGGCAGTCTTATCTTACTGGATGATGTCGTTACATAAAAGTCGAACCGGCAGGAACGAACGCTGATAGCAGTTACCAGTTCCTCTGCCCCACCCTTCAACGTTATCCCTTGTTCAAAGTGTTGCCAAGACGTCATGGGCAAAGCAGCACGCCTCGTGGAATCCCTGAATGATTGGGTTTGTCTCATAAATATCCACTTGACTTACGTTACCTCTCCCCGTCTATGACAGGTGGCTTCCACGTTCATTGGTCGGTGGTTCCTACTCGATGGATGTGGAAAAGAAAGACAAAGACCGGGTTCACGGTTTACTGTACGTGTTTTGGGTGTTTTGCTAGCATAGGCACTCGCCCATACGACTTCCACTAGACTGAAATCTGGGCTGGTCTGACAACATGGGTGAGTCATCTGCCGACAAAATGAAATCCATCACCTCAATATCATTCCCATTCTAGGCAGCTATGGCCTACATCGTGCGTTTTTCATATCACTTAACCTATTGACCCTTATCATTTCTCCCTGAGCTTAGATCTCTGTCAATGCATCCATTCTATCGGACTCGGGAGGCACCTGTGTATGCGCTACCTCGGACAAGTGTGTCAGTGACCCTGTCTATCTATCCTGTGTAAGCGAGGTACGGCGGGATCTGGTCACAACTACAGCTGCTATTGCTGCCCTTTCGTCGTTCTTGATGGGGCTGCTAGCCAACTTGCCGGTCAGTCTAGCACCTGGATTGGGTCTCAATGCCTATGTACGCATGATAAGCATCGTCCACATGACGCGTTCTATTTCTGACTGTTCGACTATCGTCAATTCAGTTTGCGTATTCTGTCGTGGGTTTCCATGGATCTGGGTTAATCACATACCGAGAAGCGCTTGCCGCGGTATTCATGGAAGGGTATGTCATATCTGCTCGACTAGGAAAGTTAGATTACCGTAGGCGCTCTCTGATGTCAATCCGTAACGAATAGGTGGATTTTCCTCTTTTTATCACTCATTGGCTTGCGACAATGGTTGGTCCGGATCATGCCACAGTCCCTTGTGCTTGCAATCGGCGCGGGACTTGGTCTATTTATTGCGTAGGTATTCCATACATCTTGCGCCCAAGTGGAATCTAACAGTTATTTGGTAGCTTTATTGGTCTCTGTAAGTTTGTGATGGTATGGCTCTGAAGAGTGTTCTCATCGCTTGAGTAATCCAGCCTCTGGTGGCCTTGGTGTCGTGGGTGGTAGCACATCGACCTTGGTCACTCTTGGGGGATGCCTGCCACAAGACTACATCAGCGCAGATTTGGTTGGTTATTGTAACAGTCGAGTGCTTAGGAGCCCGAGGATGTGGTTGGGTATATTTCTAGGAGGGTGCGTGTTATAATTTGAACTCAAAACACCTTTGGACTGTTAAATAGTGTGGTTACGGTGCTGCTGATAATGTATCGTGTTCGAGGCGCTATTCTACTGGGCATCTTCTTGACAACTATCGTCTCTTGGCCTCGTCCGACACCTGTAACCTATTTCCCACACACCCCCGCTGGTGATGAGATGTTCGACTTTTTCAAGCGGGTCGTTACATTTCACAGGCTGGACAAGATTGGTAATGTTCTTGATGTGCGTCTATTGTCTTCAGAAAAGTTGGGTTGGCTAAAGATCGGTAATTATTAGTACAACTATAAGTGAGATTGTCTCCCATTGACGGGAATAGCTACTGAAAACATGGGATATCTAGGAATGGACACGTCTGGTATGCCTTGATCACCTTCCTTTATGTCGATATCCTTGGTGAGCATAGACCGACCCTGCAGCCCTGCCTAGTTACGCTAACTCACGTTCCCAGATACGACTGGGTAAGCAATTACCAGCTGAGGTTTCCACCAAACCTATGTTCAAATTACTGTAGTACACTATACTCGATGGCAAAATTCGCAGGCCTGCGCAACCCAGTCACGTTCGACTTTGAGGGTTCTACGATCGCGTACTGCGTTGATGCATTCTGTATCAGCATGGGAGCGCTAATGGGAACTAGTCCCGTTACCGCATTCGTTGAGAGCGCCACTGGTATTAGCGGTGCGTGTTCATAACACACTTTGGTGATAGGTGAGACGACTGATATTGTGGCTGACCAGAGGGAGGCAAAACCGGCTTAACTGCAGTAACAACTGGATTAGCATTCTTCGTTTCAATATTCTTCGCCCCGATCTTTGCTTCTATTCCGCCCTGGGCCACTGGCGGTGCACTTGTGATCGTGGGTTCATTGATGATTCGAAAGTCAGTGTCCTATTGTATCTGCAGTGCATGTCTTGATTTTACAAATTATTAGTGTTGTTGAGATCAACTGGAATTATATCGGAGATGCTGTTCCTGCGTTCCTGACGATCATTATTATTCCACTTACTTACAAGTTTGTTTTCCCTGCATCTTATGGTGGCACGTCTCCAACACAATAATACGTTCACAGCATCGCATACGGTGTCATCGTAGGAATTCTGTCCTACGTCCTTTTGAACGGCTTTGCCTTCCTCCTGAGGAAAGGCACAGGAGGCAAGGTAGTACCAGCTAACTATCAAGACGCGGAGGAGTGGGTTGTCCCACCTGGCGGCATCTTACCTGCTTGGATGTACGTTCTTACGTGTCGTCTAGCCTTTTACTTAATTGCGCTTCTGACTATATTGGCTTAGTTTCAAGTTACTGGGAAGGGAGCCCCCGATGTCCGAGTCAACTGAAACCTATGTAGAGACGGTGAAAGAACTTTCTGATCTGCGATTCAGCAAGTGGACTGACAGACTTTCTTAGGAAAAGGAGGAATGTAGGGACGACGGTGCTAGTAGTATCGGTACAGAAAGGAGAGAAAGACCGGTTTAAATCGATGAAGTGCGATGTTGAGACGGATTTGAGGTGTGCTTTATTATGTTATAGGTAAAGAAGCTGTATATACGAAAAATAGCCACCGTAAAATACATTTAGATATTGTATCACTGTTCCAGGTCTGTGTCGCTGGGTCACTTGAGTACGCATAACGACGCCAATCCTACCGGGCTTGAATGAAGCTTCACTTTCAGCTGCCCTGTACTTGGTACGCAAAGGGCTTGTAATGTTGTCAAAGCACTGCTTGAAAGATACAGATGTCATGACAGGTTAATCCAATGACTAATCTTTGACGACCATAGGAGAGCCAAGCCATGGATTGGCTCACCATAGCGAGTGGCGAAATCCTGTCATGGTTAATGTCGGACTCAACCGAATGTGAGGATATACTCCTCGATGGTAGTTTAGTCCCCAGTTGTGCTCCTAACTGTACTTTGAAGGGGTTCGATCGATGTCTTGTAGTACCTCACTTACTAGTATGTAATCTCCCCCAAGATTTCATGGCTGGGCATTCATAGGACAAGATTCTCGCGTACACTCCCGCTGAAAAATTGTGATGCATTGCATGGCTATCAAATTAATTGTGAATCGCCCACTTTGGAGATAAAGCTACATCAAAACACACTTGTGATAATGGGTTTCACGGTTGAGAAAATAATGTCCTTTCCCTTCCGTCGATTTTGAAGTAACGTCGCCCTGGAAGAGGCACGAGGAACGGATTAGTCTTCATGGGGTAATTCTCCCGCGACTTGCATTTCCCATCTCAGCCGACTTCGACGGCAACCACAGCATGAGGCAGAAGGGCCAGGGAACCAAGGTCAAAAGGAGGGGACGACATAGTACATCGGGTATGGACGACTTGTGCTGTGATTATTCCGAGGATGTCTACAAATTCCATTCTTTTCCATTAGGCATCCCCGTCCGCTCGACACTTCCAACGGAGCTCCTCAACCTAATCTTCTCTCGCGTTTCTTGCAGGGAACTTCTATGCCTCGCGCGGACAAATAGTGCCTTCTACGCTATCGCCATCCGTCTCCTGTACCAAGACCTTAAACCGCTCTCGACTCGTCGATGCATATATTGTTTTCTTACGCTCACGCAGAACGCCTCCCTCCCTCCTCTGGTACGCTCCCTAGAGCTGGATTGGCAGTCTCTCAAACCGTCGTGGAACCTGTATCGCCTCCTGCACAGCGTCCTCAAGTCGCTAACGTCACTTAAATCCCTCAACTTCGATTTTCCCAAACACCACTCCCCCACCTGGGTGTTGGACGGATGCACGTTCTCTCTGCGCCAGTTTACGACATCCTTACATTGCAAGGCACCGCTCGCCCGGTTCCTCGAATCTCAGCCTGGAATAGCGGAGTTGACATTGCGTGGCTTCCAAAACGAATGCTCGTCCATTAACTCACTTCACATTTTCAGTCCGGGCATCGACACCCGACCGCTTTTGACAGATTTTGAGCTTGGATTAGGCTCACTGCCCTCGTTGGTCCTATTCAATGCTGTTCACGCCGGTCCTCCTGTCATTCGCACAATTGCAAATGGACGCTCTATGAGAGCCGTGTCCGTTCCGCTATTTTCCCGGCACACAATAGCAACACTGGATGCACTCACTTTGACTTCTGGTTCGATTCGAAGATTAAGCTTGATCAGCTTTGACCCCGACGCGCCCACTTTCCTGTTTGCTGAGCTCGTAGAACGGTTTCCGCAGCTAGAAGCCCTGCACGTCGTATTGTTGATGACGAAATGCAATTTGGTAAGAATTAGATTCAAGCCCTGCTGCGTTATCTGTTGCTCATCTGTTCATCTTCTAGTTGTTATTGAATTCGACTGCGACTCATCTCTCAAAATTCAAATCACTCCAGGTATGTATATCCTCTACAAAGTTTTCGTTTAAAAATACTTGAGCGGAACGACTGTTGACACTGACGCTCAGTATATAACATTTATGGCAACAATGGATACGGAGGAAGATGTTGACGAACGGAATGTGGCAAAGAGATGGCATGCAGCATGTCCGACTCTCAGGACAATTATCCTGCCGAGAGGCAAAGTTTGGTTTGATGGTGGAGCTCATTATGGCTGGTCTTGTCTTGAAGATTAACAATTGGAAAGTAGTGATTCAATAGATGCGTAGACATTCAAATGAGTGACACTTATTAACCATACTGGCCCGGTGATTGTAAGTAAATATGTTACTTGAATGTACCTGTCCAAGATATAGACCCTGAGCATGATACTTGTGCGTAATTATAATTGCGAGGTAGACCGACGCTTCTGATCATCGCTTCTGTTCTTTGAACTTGTTTTGAACACACTAATATCTTGCACTCAGCTTCTGCTGTTCAAGGATCCCTTCTCATGTCGCAAATGGAATAGTAAAAAGATATCCCAAGCCAAAACCCGCTGGTAGTTGGTGAGGTGAAAACAGTGTCACTCGAGCTCTAATTACATTCATTCCTAGGCCAACGACAATAATATTTCAAGTTCCTTGGACAACCGCTGTAAACACTTCTAGATATAGATCGGTAATGTCAAGTTCAAAGACGTCCATTCTGCGCCCGATACCAAGCCCTTATCATTGATGAGGAAGTCCTGCAATAAGACATATCAGTAAGCGTCCCCTTCGTGCTATCAAGGATCCACATCTAAAATACAATGTACTAACCAAAGGGCATTCAACCAATGTGCCTCTCACTTGACTCAGACATTGCTTGACTACTTCGAGGCTTTTACCCGGGACAACGTGTCCTGTCCTTACCTTGGGCACGTAACGCTGAAATCCAGATTTATCAATATATGATCAAGGAACACTAGCTGCTATACGCACCTGGTATGAAGCCCAATCTACCACCTCATTGGTAGGCACCGTCTTGAAGATCTCGGAGAAAATTTCGCGATTCTTTTTCGCCGTCTGTTGTAACAAATGCATGGTTGTTTCAGAGACAGGGTCCGCCACTAGAGAGTCGCCCTCTGATCCAAAGTCATACTCGTACGGGTGAGGAACAGGTCTCATGTTAGACGTCACTTTCTGGTCAAGTGAATCTGGCTGAATAAGGCCCAAGTGTTCTAATGATTGGAAAGATTTAACATCGCCCTTACGGCAATTTGAAATCGGCAGGCGTACCTCTGAATAGCTTGCGACGCAGTGTTGTTGCGAAGCTGGATACTGTGTACGATTTGCCGCCCATAGTTGACTTAATCCCCGCAGCATCTTCAACGACTAACGCAATTTCGGAATCGCCATCACCCTGAAATAGATCGCTCGATTATCGGAAAGAAGCATAATAAGACTCGACTCACCTTCTGACTTCTATCGTTCAAGTTAGCGGACCCCATCTATTTGCCAAATATCAGTGGATGAAAATGTCCAACAGAGTGTATACTCACGATTACTTTCCGGTCGTCTACGATCATCAACTTAGAATGAATGTACAGTTGTTCGGACACATATCTACCCATGATTTTGAAGTTAGGGAGAAAAAGAATCCTCTATATTCAATACACTTACGAGTTCAATTCTTCCTCTTCCGTACCAAGCCATCGTTCGCCTAGCAAGCTAGTCTTGTCAAGGAGCGCATGGGAAGCGACGCTATCCGACACAAGAGAGTCTCCCCTAGGAGCACCCTGTTCAAAACGTGCTATAGTTTCACGTGCCGCAGTTTCTGATTCCGGTATGGCTATATTCTCTGTCTTTAGTGGAGTATCCTGAATCACAATAGCCTCTCGTGTCTCTGGAGGGGTGACCACAGTAACTTTAGTCTGGTTGGTCAACATATCACCCGCGACCCATTCTCGAGCTAGGGCCACTTGGGCTTCGAGGAACTTGACACCAGAATTCTCCTCCATCCGCTTGATTAAAGAATCTGTAACGGGTATCAGACACAAAACTAAGCAGAGCCTTTTCACCTTACTTAAAGGCGCGTTAATCCTATCGTACGAACGGAGATGGTAGAACTGAATGTACTTCGTTCTGAGGGCGACGTCAAGAAGGAAATTAATAAATCGTAATTACACTCACGGCTCATATCCTGCGTTGCGAATTTCTTCATAAATGCTGTGGCCGCCGCGATTCATAGTGCGGTACTGAGCGCCCGCAATGGTCTTCAAAGAAGACGCCTCCTTGATGTCGCCAGCAAATCCAGGAAGTTCCGGTATTACGACGATAACCTGCAAGAACTGCTACTGGGAATAGCTTTCCGCAACCATCACACTCACTGTAAACTCTACGCCTTCTTTTGCTGCTTTCACGATACGGTCAACAAGAGCCCGTGCAATCTGGTTCTTCACAACGTCGTCGTTTCTGGTGCTCGAGATGCTTCGAGCTGAGTCAGCAACATGCATTCTATCGAATTGGCATATATGACGTACAAAAATTGATTCTCTTCCAAAGCTATGAGCACACCGAAGATGACAAAAAAGATTACGCACCGATATAGATGAATCGTTCAGCCTCTTGGATCAATTGGATATCTATGAAAGTGACAAGTTAAAGCCTACTCCAAATCTGGATAGTATTACTTACAGGCATTCTGAATACTGTGTTCCGTTAAAACACCATGTGACCAGTCCGACACGCTACGAACAACTTGAACTTTGCAACCGCCCGTCACGCGAGGATAAGTATGATCATCGGTGTCTTCCGCACCACCTATCCACCGTTGCGTATACTTGCATCCAACCTCGCGCCACCTACGCAAGTGTGGATGTCCTATTTACGAGAGCATAAGTCTTGCGACACTCCAAGGCTGAAGTGAATTAAACTCACTATAGATAGCCTCATCTGGAATGCCGACATCGTGAGGTAAAGCAAGCCAAGGAAATTTACTTTGAAAGCAATCAATAACGAGAAAGTTGGAGCGCAAGTATGACTCACTCATCCTTCCTGTACTGTGGGAAAGGTTGCTTCTGATATTATAACGGTATAGTAAGAAATATGTACCTTGCGCTTCTTTATTTCATTCCAACGCTCAACAAAATGCTGGACGACGTCCAACACAGCAGTACCGGCAAATGTCATATGAACGTCGTGCCAAGGCATTCTCGGGGTCTCTAAGATAGATATGGTGCCACTAGCATAATTGTAGACGTCTTTGAAATCCATAATACGCGCGTTGTTATAGTCTTGGCCAGGGAATAGGGTACGATCAAAGTTGGTAGGGTGTACATCGGCCAGCGGATGGTTGTTGTTATCCCATCGACCAAAGCATAGGTCAAGTCCACCAATAGCCGCATAATGGTTATCTACAATGACGACCTGTGAACACATTTGTCAGATCGTATTAAGGTGAATCAACATAATAGCGGAACCTTCTCATGATGGGACCAGATTTCGACATCGTCTACGAATGGTTGAACATATATAAACGTCGACAATAACCTTCACAACAGCTCGCTCACCTTTAGTTCCAATATGGTCCGGATGACGCATACAAGTTATGTTCGGATGCAGCGCTTCTAGGGTGCTCTATACTGAAATTAGCCTCTTCGGTTCCCGCACTAAATCGAAAGTCGACCTTCGTATGCTTTGAACTCAAATGCGTAGTTTGAGTAACCTAATTAGAAATATCCCGAAAGCTAATAAGGCACCCTAAAAGGATAGTAGATTGAGAGCATACCTCCTTGTATATGATGACATGAATTTTAACTCCTAGTTCCGCCTTCCGTTTCAAAATGCGGTCGAGTCTCCAGTTTGGATATCGCGCAGGGGGGCGACGAAGGTACACTTCTGGACTCAGCCACCAATCCTAGATACGGTGGTCAGATCTCACTTCAATAAGTAGGTCTATGCGCATCAAACCATTATAAATATGCTTTCTCTTGCATTCTCGAGCATCTCAGACAACGCCCAGAAGTAGTCATGGCCATCGATATGCCTGAGAAGTGTTAACGTATAGAAGGGCACAGCACAGCGCAATATCCAACCATTTAACGACATTGCTGCGTCGTTCGGCCGCGAAACTGTGGAAACGGTGACTGTCATTAATTTGCTGGCGAATCTCATCATCAGCTTTATCTTCTGGGCTGTCATGTCGACCTAGGTATTCCTCAATGCGCAAGCGTCCTTGAACGGAACTCAATCTACTTACGGTCAGGATCCAAATGTCCTTTGAAAAGAGGGGGATTAGATGACGTTGTGCCAACAGACAGATGGATTCACCAATGACCTCGGCACGTGCGTGCTTATAACCTTTCAGGCTCAGCTGAGCCAAGTCCTCCACACCATCGACGAGATCGTTGAAGAGGGAGCTCATGTTGGGTGTTGTCAATACTGTTGGGTGTTAGTGGAATGAAGGAAAGGGGTTTATCAATGAAGAGTGCCGACGGCATGGTGACAATCTTGGCGTTTCGTTCCTAGGCCCGCCCGGAAGTAGACATTATCCCGTTATTCATTGAGTAAGTAAGTATCCGAATTTCCATCGGGGGTGGGGCTTCGGGTGAGAATCGACGCCGTGTGCCAAACCAGTGCAGTGACTCATGATGGTGGCACAACAGCCTAAATATATCGTAAACTGAGCATTTCCATCGGCCTCCCCAACTATCTAGATCCAATGCAGAGAGTAACATCGCGTAGGCATGGCTTCGCCCAAACTTCAGGCTATGGAAAACATAATTTTCTGACCCAGTAGACGAGCAGGAGCTACCATGTCTATGTGGCGCTAGGAACATCATTGACGTGCGGTGACAGAATCTGCGCCCATCACCGATGTGGATGATATGCTAAAGAAACGTTCTTCCGATAGATATATTTTCTTTCATCATTTTCTCTACCCAGTACCAGGGGGTAAGCTTATAATGAATCTGTCGAGTCAAGCTAATCATTGCCAAATTAAGAAAAAAGATACCCTTCTGTCATTATTGCATCACGAGGGAATTCTGAACCTTACCACGGCCAAACTGAAAGTGCGGTTGCCCATTGGAAATTCAGGTAAGAGATTCAGATGGACGGCATTTTTGAATGATGATTATAGAAAAGGGGCTGGCCGTGCTTGTCCGGCCAATGGAGAGTCTGATGATCATAGCTATTACAAGGTTTGGACCAAGCCAAGTTGATGCATTCCCTGGGACAGAAGCCATCGTGCACCTGTCCTTCCATCCGTATTACTACCTCAGAGTTCAGCAGCCTATCATATAAATTGACGGGTCAATGTCATTTTCGTAAATGACTAGCTTTCGGACAAGGTTTGATCGCTAACTTTGATGTGGCCGTTGTAGCTCATCGTTCAGGCTATTCCGGATGCTTCTTTATCGCTACCAGCTTCTTTCGTAACTTAAGGCTGAAAAATGGCGATGCGCATCTGTTGTAAATTCTCCTGACAAGACCCGCAAGTGATATGGTCAATAGTTACTTCGGACGCGGGCAATTACGAATATGGCTCAATATTCGTCAGTTTGGTGTTAGGAAGGTTCCGTTATGTTAGCACGCCTTGCACGAGTGACGAACGCAGGGTTCCCATCGTCAATACTCACCAGGTATTTAATTACTCGTCGAGTCCACGCACGGGAGTTTTTGGAAATAGTAAAAAGATTTGGGCTTTGAATCAGTGCCAGATCAAAACCGAAGTACAAAATCCTCGTATGTCTTTAAAGTCAAAACCAAACTCTAACGGGTATCCCATATGCGTGTGGCTTCGACAGTTATTTTTGGCACTCACTCTATAATGTCTGTCATGTGTCAAGGTGCACATGTACATCGCTATGATTGTTCCTTGCCAATATGTCTTGATAGGCCTGAAGAAGACACAACATATGCCGGTATTCAAAGCAACGCATGGGAATTTTGAATCCCCGATTGTCGTAAATGTGTAAACAGAAACTCGAATGCGGAATGAGGGGTAAAGATCAACCTGTCACGAACAAAGGAGTTAAGGACTGTGTTAGGGAAGCACGCGATCAATTGTGCGGGGGTTCTTCCATCAATACATGTCCGTCAAGTTCTAGATTACTTGTGTCGGTTGCTGGTGAGCGGACCACTCGCTCTTTCTTCTATCCTCTGCGTAATTACCGCTAACCGTTTTCCCGCAAGGTCATTGAAAGCAGATTCTATGGCGAGTCAAAGCACAGTCCTGAGCACCTGTTGACACGATGTTAGTATTCTCGCTAATCAGCCCAAGCTATGAACGATAGTGCAGTGGTAGCTCAGCGCGCCATTCTGCCAGGCTCAACTGTAGACTTGTCATTTTGAACTGCATCTTATTTGATACGGCGAGTCCTTTACTAAGGAAAGGCGGGTATGGGGGTCGGGGGCCGTTCTAGCACAGGGGGAGGTTACAGCCCTTCCTGATCTGCCATACCACTCTTGTACGGCTAGGGTTAGTCTACCGACGTCCCTTGCTTGGCGCCACCCGAGCTACCGTGTCTCGGGATAGCTGCATGTCACAGGGAAAAACTCGATCGTTTGAGGGCGACCTTTGAACCTGGCAGGTCAGAAATCCCAGGTGCCCAGTCCCCCAAAGATGCTACGCCTGCTCTTCGCCAGCCCTCGCTCCCTGCATGATCATGCTTGCCAAATGTCGCTTGCTCGTCTTGGCGAACACTTCATGCTGTCATCATCATAGATTTAGAGCCATAGACTGAAAAGTTCAGTAATGACCCGAAAATTACGGATAATCACATTCGGCTAGCGTGTGGACTTATTGCTTGATTGTTGAGGTTCCTGTGTTTTACTTGAATTCAATTGCTCAGGTTTTATATTCGTCATCGTTGCCGCCGTGTCATGCAACGGCCGCAATTAGACTGTTCGTGTGACAGGGTCCGCCGTTCTAGTTCGCAAGCGGCTCAATTAATCATACAGCGAAGGTAGCATTCTGGGGGGTCGTGTATCAGTCACGGTTTGATGCTGAGAAAGTTCCGCTAGTGCTTAAAAATCATGCACGTCGCTGGCCACTAACTCTTTTTTTTGCATAGAAATC